>CAJPEX010000773.1:0-81169 GCA_905338405.1 Notodromas monacha
ATTTCCAAAAAAAGTTGTTGTGTTGAGATTCTAGGTTTTTAACACATTTCAAACTGTAATTTTGTGGGAGAGGGGAAATAAGTACTTTGAAGTGGTTCCAAAACAGATCATTGAAGAACTACCACAAATAGTAAGCAGGGTATTTCTGATAAAACAAAGAGCAAACTTTTCAAATAAAAGCAGAATTTTTTCATCAATCCTGCCATTTTACTAAAGTGTTGCTTTTCTACAAAGATAAAATGAAACCCAATTGAAGTTATAAACACTGTGATTCGTTATCTTATTCACTCATACTGCCCAGGAAAACCAAATGCAAATAACTGCCCAGGAAAACCAAATGCAAATAACTGCCCAGGAAAACCAAATGCAAATATTGCTTGTGTATCAGAAAAGGACAACGTTACTTACGTAGATAGAAACATAGGTTTAGTACAATGAAACCATTTACACGTCTTCCGTACGTAACGACTATGTTTGTCCTTCACAGGGGAGACACCAGTACGTGGGTCTCTGACGCTTTTACTCACAAAAGCGGATGCATCAGCATTGCCAAGCAGTATAGGACTCATCAGAGAAAGGCTGGGCATGACATGTTCCATAAGCATCCTGAAGGAACAATCACAGGAGGTTGCAAATGGGACATGTCTAGCCTGCACCCATCAGAAAGGATGCATGTGATGTGCTGCATGAGGTAACGCATGCAATAATGCATCACATGCGTCCTTTCTGGACACAGGCTCAAAGCATCAAATTTTTGATCTCCTAGAATGTTGCATCAAATCCATGTCTGAAAGGAGCATGTGTGTATGTATGGATGCTGTTTTGCACATGCAGTAAATGTATGTGTATACTGTATATTGTACATTACTGTAGTTGAATTTAGATGTTCCACAACTTCACTATGGAAGCACTATCTGATGTAGGATGCAAGCTAGGTGGCATGAGCTGAGGTATGCTAGTTCTAGATACATTATTCATGATGGAATCATGTAGATATACAGTATAAGAAAAATCAGAAGAGTTGGGACATAGTTTTACATCCCACCTTTTCTTGTATGTAAGAAAAGTTGGGACATGGAAGTGAAAGAAAAGACACAAAAGAATGTCCTGACTTTCTCGATCTGTGTAGCACTTGAAGTCTTCTTTCAGGGATTTTTTTTCAAAATGAATTTAACTTCATTTTTTAATTGTTGGCATCATTTAAACTAAACATAACTTTTGTACCTTTCATGATTTGCCAAGGTACAAAAGTTGCATTTACTTTAAATTGTGCCAAAAATTCAAAAATGAAGTTGAATTCATTTTGAAAAAAGTACCTATAAGAAGTCTTCAAGGGGTAAAAAAAAGCAGTAATTTTAGGATGTTCTTTTACATCCTGTCTCTTGTTCTATGTAAGGAAATTCAGGACCTAGAAGTACATCTGAATCAGAAAAAGGAAAGTTTGGATGTACAGTACTTCTATATACAGTACATCCTGACTTTCCTTGCAAACAAGAAAATATCTAAAAGAATGTCCCAAACTTCCTGATTTTTGTGGCCCTTGAAGTTGAAATGCATGGTTTTGAAATGAAGTTGATAGATAACAAGAACAAAATATATGTACATTAAAATTCCTTGTGCAACAAACTTCCAGGGCTTGAGAATAATCAGCAGTTCGAAGGAAAAATTTGCTTTATTGAGACTTGCGGTCTTAAATATATGCAGCTAGATTGAAAATGTGTGGATAACTTCCAGTTATTAGAGATGTTTCTAATGCATAATTTTTTCAGGGAATGCAGACAGAGAGTTGAAAAAGAAATTGACTTATTGGGGATGAGGTTCGAGTTATTATATTGAGGTTCAACTGTAATATATGCTCTCATATCCGTTATTCACCTTTGACATAAATCAGATTTCGAAAAGCAAACGTGGGGAAGTGAGCTGTGGAATTCGGAAAAACTTTGGGGGCGCCCCTCGAAAATGCCACAGCTGGTGTTGGCGCCGTTGCTGCTGCTAGCCAACAGTAAACGGCACGACCTTCTCGCCGCCAAAACGCCGCCACGGGTTCAGTTCGGACTCGCAGTCCGTCGGCTGCGGACGCCCTTTTTTCTAAAGACGCCTTCTTGTTCTTCATTCCATCACTTGTTTGCTTATTCTTTCGAAATCCTCTCTTCTTTTTTTTTTTGTGTTAAGGAGGGGAACATTTTGCTGCTGTTCGTGAAATGAGGCTGTTTCAGCTTTTTTTAGAATTGATATTCATTCATTCTTTGCTGGCTCATTCTTTCCTGCTGTCGGACAAATGAAAGCTGTGAATTTAACAAGTTCAAGTTATTCGCGCGTTGTTGGAATTTTGGCACGAGTGAGTTGTTGATTAACAACGTGACCGAGTTCTTTTTACAGACGCTTAATAATATTGTCAGCATTTTTGATGGCAAACTATTTTCGTCTTTGCTAAGCACTTAAAAATAAAAGCCTTTGGCCCGAACATGTTACTAAGAAATCCGATAAATTTTCTTTTATTATAGTACATTACAAGAAGAAAATTAATATTTTGAATTATAAATGAATTTATAGCTCTTAGATTCGTTCTGTTCAAGGCGTTCAAAAATTGTTTATCCGATATCCGGAGAGATCTTTTATTTTCTGGGGCCTAAATACTTTATACTCATGCCTGAATTATTAATTGTGTTAAAAAATATTTTCACCTGGGAAAATTGGAAAAAGGCATGTTTTCAGAGTTTAAAAACAAATTTTTTAGTAAGATGGAATTCGAAAAAGTGATTTTTTGACGATTGAACGTTTCCTTTCGAGACAAGAATTGGATAATACGCCTTTTTTACAGCAACAAAACGCTAAAAAATAATTCATCCGAATGATTTGGGCAGCATAATCTTTGGTATCTTGAGAAAAAATAAATGCCCACAAAAATGCGGTGCCCGAAATAAGTCCATTCGAATTTTTATTGCATCTAAAATCGCGGTCATTTTCGCAATCCATAGATTCAAGATACAGACGGAAATTATTGAAAATTCGCATTTATTTATTTTTCTCTTCCAAACTCTACTCGATATTTTTTTCCTATGGTGTTTTGAATCGCGTGAATGATCGCAGTGAACCTGTTTGTATAGAGAATCGACACGGACAAGAATAAAACGCAAGAACTGGTATATTTAGTGTGGACAAGTGTTGCAAAAGTGAGTGGGAAGGTCCTTTTTTTTCTTTTTCTTTTTCCCCCACACCTTCTTTTTGGATATCGCTTATTCTCTTCTCCGGAATTGAGAAATAAAACCCTCATCATCAACCACGCCTGGGGTTGGTGACGAGAGACCGTCGACAAGAAACCTCGACATCGACATCGACATCGACCAGGTGTTGCTTGACAGAGTGCTCAAAGGTTAGTGCCATTCACTCAAGTCATTTTTTGTGTTCGTATGTTTTCATTTTCTAATTTCTCGTTGTTTTGCATTTTTCAGCTTATCTTTATGCCCATTTTTTTCATTTTTTATGCAGTGAATTCGCATTACAACAACCTGGCAGGAGCCAGAGAACATTTTGTTCACTATAAGACATTTTTTCCAATGACATTTTTGGAGGGCTGAAATTTTATGGGGAAACTGATAGTAGCAAATCTTGTCAAGTACTGTACTTTTGCAAGAAATTTGTGAAGAATATTCTGCATTTCATACTTATTTTGATACTGTAATACCAAGAAAATTCAAAATGTCAAGTGCAAACCTCTTATTTCAGACCCTTACACATTTTTTTAATATACAGTACTGATCTTACTAAAATATAAGTTGAAACAGAATGAAAATACAAGTGGTACACTGCAAGTTGACCCTAATCCATTGCCAGGTAAGGGTAAAATTGCAAGACAATGTCAAATTTAATGTCTTTTAACATTGAATTTGACATTTTGAACCTCATTGTAAGTTGAATTGTGGGGCAAGAGGTCAAATTTCAAGTCAATGTCCCAGCAAATTTGACCATTGAAATGCAGGATAGTGGAATTGTGGGGTATCATATTTTGAGGTATCACGTGTACAGCATATGCAAAACAGCATTTATTCATTAAGAATGGTATGTTTCCTGATATAATTAAGCAGCAGAATCCATCTAGGCATAATTATCTCACAATGGAAATTCATGTAGCTATCTTTTTAGAATTTAGATGATGCTTATATCTTGTATCTTCATAATTCCTTTAATATTTTTGAATGTTTAAAATTATATGCACACGTTGGATTTTTACATAGTGAGCCAAATGATGAAAATTGGTATGGATTTTGTACATATTACCCTGGCAAACATTAGCTATGTACTGTACTGCATTAATAGAGGGACATCATTTTGGTACACTAAAATCGCATTACAAAAAGCTGTTTGGACTGGAGGAAAAGCTTCAATATAATAATAAATTCACTATACAGTGATCTGAATAACATTATTGTTTTTGAGCAGTGACCTAAAAATGACTTCTTTGTTACCAGTGTTTCATTTTAACAGGATTCTAGCGCATAATGAAATTTTTATTACATTGTCTCTATAAAGGAAATGTCAGGACAAGGATCTAAAATTCAGGTACAATTACACAAGGTTTTTTGCAATGGAATTTCGCAGCGTACATACGGATACGGATATATACGCGTATATACGGATATTGGAGAATAGAATTTAAAATTGGCGCTTTCCGCAATTTAACCTTTCATTATTCAGACGCGCAGCAGTGCAAGAATGAACCCTGGCCAATTATCTTTTCTTTTGTTCTTCAATGTCTGTATTTTTTTTTTTTTTTTTTTGCCACTCCCCGAAGTGCTGCTGCGAGAAAGTGACGCGATCTGAAAGTCAAGTGCTTTGCAGCCCCAAGGTCGATTGTGTGGAAAGTGACTTGGGCTGGGAGGTGGAGGGAATATGCAATTTGGAATGAGGTTTTTCCCATTGGCCATTACAGTCAATCAAGCCAGGATTTTGCTGTGCAGTCCAAGTAAATATACTAGTATATAACCTAGATGTATCCCCCTTTTTTTATATTTTCCCACAGGTCCTGGCAAAAAAAAAATATTCATGGTAGATTTCAGGTGCTTACACAGATGAATAAGTTTATTCTTCCCTTCTGTAGCCATAAATGGACAGTTGAACCTTTTCAAAGTCAGGATAACCCATAAGCAACACCAAAAGAATGCACTAAGGGAGTTTTTGAGTGGGGGAAATGAGTTACAGCAGTGGACACTTGGTTAACAAACTGAATTGGTTCCAGGCAAAATAGTTTGTTAAATCAATTTTATTTTCCCATGAACTTCAATGGGGAAGAATTTAATATCTTCCGTGAACCCATTAGACAATTGAACATTGAATATAAAAAATGCAAGACCATCAGCCTTAATCAGAATACAGGTGGACATCCCACAATTTGTTCATCCAGAAATTCAATGGTCAAATGTTCTGGGATGTCAATTTGCAATTTGATCTCTTGCCCCTCAATTTGACCTGCAAAGAGACTCAAAATCTGAAATTCAATGTAGAAAACATTGATTTGACATTGTCTTGCAATTCAAACACTTTGCAATTTGACCCTTACCCTAGCTGCAATGGATTAAGGTCAAATTGCGGGACACCACCTTTAATTCGTTTCTGCATCTTGTATGTAACCAGAATGTTTTTACAGTGTTATATGGAAGTAGCACTGATGAAAACAAAGATAAAAATGCTTCACATTTTGAGAAACACACACAGAAAGATGCATGTCAGAATAAAATTAAATTTATTTTTTATGCAGCAACTCTGCAAGTGAAGATCACATTGACCTTCCTAACAATTGAAAAACTAGAAGAATCAAGCACAGAAAAGCAAATAATGCCATCAGAGAAAAGGTATCAAGAATGCAGCTGAAACAAATTTTAAAACACAAGATTACACATGCTGCTGTACAGTTAAATTTCCAGAAGGAAGGAATTTTCATCTCTGTACATGAGAATTTTTTGTGCTTAGGTTTTACTGTACCATGAATTGCATCCTCAAAATTGAATTTTAAATTCTCAAATTTGGGATTTTCCTCCCAGAAAAAAGGTTTGTTAACCAAGGGATTTTTCATGGGAACCAAAAGTTTGTTCATTAAAAATGTTCATTAACCAAGGGTCCGCTTTGATAGCATGCTCAAGTTGGAGGCAAGGGCACATAATCCCAATCATTCCCTCATCACTTGTTTCAAAAAATATCAAGTTAAATTTTTATTGCTGTTCCTGGGTCCAAGAATTTTGCTGGAGGCCCAAAAAGGCCTTCCCAAAATAGGAGTTTAAAGCTTTTCTGATTGGGGAATAGGTTGATTTATGGAGGTCTATATTGCTCCGTTTTCAAGAGGATTTTACCAAACCAAAAGCTCAACAAAGGAAGATTTTTCACTTGCTAGTAAAGCTTGATATACATCAAGGTCCTAATGTAATTGCATAACTTGCAATTACAGGAAGTTTGAAATAAAAATATGGAATGTTGAATACAGTATAACCAAAATCTGGAAATATTGAGTTGCAGTATTTTTTTCTGCACAGAAGAATTCTGTGGAAGAGAAAAAATAAGCTCTCATATAGCTGCATATTTTTTCAACCTTGAGCCATCATATTAACTTGGGGTTAAAACTGGATATTGCAAATTTATCTGACATGATAGCTTATCTAAATATTTTGAGACTCTGGCCACAGAGAACAGTTGCAGTTTTATGGAAAAAGAATAGTGTTGGAGTGCAAAAAGATCCTCAAAACATTTTAAATTGCCATGCAGAGGGAATATCTGAAAAGAAAGCATTTTTTTCCAATGTGTTAAAAAGCTTCACTTTCTTGCGGATTTTTTTTCTTGGTTTGTGTTACGTTTTCTATGCAATATAAATTGATTCAATAGGTTTTGCATCATGGATAACGTATATTTCTGGAATGGATTGATTAATTAATCTTTTTAAAGGGTAAAAGTATAATTGGTACGAGTTTTAGAACCGATCAGAAATTCATATGGCATCTTTTCCTTTCTTCCTCAATTAAATTTTCGGATAATGACCTTCACCAGGAAACAATTTGATGGATTGATATGCCTTATATGTTGATATTAATCAAATTATGCTGTATTCTCGCATTATACCTCAACGATTGTTTTTTTTCGTGATAGAATGAAAAAAAGCCTACAAAAACGAAAAAAAAAGTTTCAGGGTTTATTTTATGAATTTTCGTCGTTTCCGCCTTCATTCGTATCATAAGCAAGGTTTTTATATTATTCGCCAATTGGTTAGGAAAATGATTTCCCAGCAATTGGGAAGTTCAAAAACAAGTTTTCGAAATTTTACTGGTCCTGTATAATAATGGCACGAGGATGGATGACGTAATTTTCTAATCATTTCTAAGGCTCTAAAATCGTCAAGCCTTGGCGAGTACTTTATTGCCCATAACAATGCCAAGATAAATTCACTGATAGTCTGGACTGTGTTTCATATCCTTCATGAAGTCATAAACTAATAATTACCGGCGAGGGTATGTTTTAAATTCACTTAGTCGAAGGATTATTTCTGTCCACCGATACCCGGTTTATTGACTATTCAAATATTAAAATAATAATTTTCCAGCTTCTTATTGTACTTGGATTCAATTCCGAGTAGTCAAAGACCAAGTCAGCAGCAAACAAGAGTTTAACCGTTGAGTACCGTTAAGTAATTGAATTTGCTCTGTTCAAGGCCTTCATATAGTTTGAATGTTCTGAAAGTATCCATGCGGTATTGGACGTGTTTTATTTGTATAAATTAAGCATTACTCAGTATTTTTTGAAAATTTTGAGCGAGGCTAAGACATGTTTGCAAATTTTAATTACCCACATCAGAAAATCAGAAAGACACGGTTTTGATTTTTTTTAACAGTGTCCTCAATCAAACATGATTTAAACAGATATTCTGAAAAAGTGTGCCTTGATGTTGAATCTTTTTGTTCCATGAAATAACTTTTTAATTTTAGTTAATTTATGCCATCATCAGGTATTACTTTCAGAAATGAAAAATTGTAGAGCCTGTAATTACAGAACTAATGCAAGTGAATATCTGTAAGTATAACTCAAAAGGTATCCAAGAAAGGCGTAATTTGGACGGTTGATGGATTGAAATTTATTTTGGCCAAATTATTGCAAATACAGAGGTTCAAACTATACAGTATTTGAGTTGACTCAATTTTTCTTCGGATGAGCCAGCATATTTTTTTCTCTCAAACTTTTCATTACAGTGGCTTTAAAATTACTGAAAAGTAAACTGGTAAAAGATGCCCCAGTCAGAAAATATTCTGTCTCACAAAAAAAAAACGTTTTGGCTTGGCAACAACAAAAACAGCTTTTTCAAGGCTGCATTTTTTTTCTTTTTCAACTCAGCATGAAGTTGTTGGATATTGCCAATAACCGTTGCTTTGCTTGTCCAGCAATTTCTGCACTTGCGATAAAGAGCTCAGTTGTGACTTTGGTGAACTTTTGTCAAACAAAAATAAGTTAGCCTACAATGTAAAATCTAGGTACTGCCACACAGTGGAAAACAACCCTCTGTCCTACAAAGGCTGACCCCTCTGTGCCAAAGTCAGGATATGTTTGCTTTAAGTGCATTGATGTAGAAGAATTGAATTAAGAACCAAGGCCTAATTCATGAAAAAATGAAGTAGAGGATTTGTTCCTCTGTTGGCAAACATTTTTGGCTGCAAAAAAATATTCCTGGCTAAATGCCATTTTTCCTGCATTCCCAGCATAGGATTAGCAAATGGCAGATTTCTGAAAACAAAAGAACTTACCAGATTCTTTTCAATTGGGCTTTTTCAACCCATGTGCATTTTGGTGACCTTGCAGTCTTACTGAAATGGGCCTGGTGAAAAAAAAAAAAGCCAAACTTGTCTTGGGATGGAAAGGAGCCTGCTGATGCTATCCAAGGGTTAGGAGAATTCGACAATTAGAGATCAATGTAAGAGTTTTAGACTTACAGGGATTTTATTTGGAAATTATACAGGTAGACTCACTCTACAAAAATCTTGTCTACAATGACTTGATCTGCATAAAAATTTTGTTTTTGGTTCTTTCATCATTTTATATAGGCTGCGTTTTAGCTTCAAAAGGCAATTCTCTAAAAAAAACCCCTCCTTTTTGGTCCCTTGAATTTTGTTGTAGGCCCATTATCTGCTTCATGAAGCAGTCTTTCACTTTTTTTTTTGTAGACATAACTTTTCCCCCTGCATTGCATCATTTGGCAAAACAAGTGCAATTGTGGCAACAGAGGTCTCAGCTGGAAACCAGTTGGGTCACATTATATAAGTTACCCTGCTGCCTGGGTTCAATATGAAGAACAAATTTAATGAAGTATCAGCAGTTGCTCAATACAAAAACTGAGCTGTTTCCTGCTCACTGGTTTGGTTAGTTATTGGTTCTGAAACGTCGGGTGTGGGTCCGTTGCCCGGGCCAGAGGAAAATGCAAGAAACCAACGGCGCCTTTTATTATTATTTTTCCTACTGCTGCCTGGGCGGTGGCGGTGGGTCGACGATCCCTAGGCGCCCGTTGCTTTAATCACCGCCTCTGCTGTGTGTTGCCAAGCGCCGGACACGGACAGGGACAGGGACGCCGCATCGGGAATTGCCGCCACTGGCCCGCGGGCAGCAGCTGGCAATCAATGTCTTATTCTCTCTTCTTTTTTTTCAATTTTTTAAAACATGATATTGCTGGTTGGGAACTTGCTTTCCCATCATGCATTGGCTGGATCTTTGATGATTGCTACAATCTCCAGCAGGCAGAGATGCTGCACAGTATAAGAAAGTGTTTCTTATTATGTGGACAACATTTTATGAAACACTATACCTGCTGCAGTGAGTCCCAATTTAAAAAAAAAATAGCATACACAGTGGTACCTTGTACAGTGCAAACATTTGGCACTAAAAATGTACTGTAGGAAAAATAGTTATGGTGCAATTTTTCACTCTCTTACTGTAAATACATTTTTTAAAGTGCACCTTACTCTAAAAAAGTCTCTTCATAAAAACATGTTTGGTGTTATTTTCACCCTTCTACAATTCAAATTTGCATAAAAAATTAATTGGCTCTTCATATCAATGAGAAAATATGTTCTCTAAATGAGCAAGTATTTTCTGTATAACAAAGAAATTGTACAAAAAATGTAGTGTATGTTCAAACTGAAGATTACACAATTTCTCCATGTGGGAAAAAATGACACTCACACAATTGTTTCTCAAACCTCAGTATAACTTGAATTTTTCTTCAAGCTTTCCGGCTAAGATATTATTTTATTGATACAAGAAAGAGTAAGGTAAAACAAATGTACCTTATTGTGTTGTGAAAGGAATCAATGGACTAATTTGGTGGAATGAACCCATTGGTATCAAGTTCAGCACCCTGCTAACTCATTTAAGAAGATGTTTAAGGCTCAGAACAACACCATTTACAATGTCCTGCAATTTTTCTTTCTTTCCCACAACACAAATGCTTGTTTCCTTAACCCTTGGGCAGTGGCAGACCCTTTTCCATCAGGCAGCAGTGCTGGGATTTTTTTCACTTGTGCCTTTTGGTTAGACCAAAGGTAACCGAAATGCAAATTATTTGGCCAAGTATCCAAAGTTGGGAAAAATCTTGGAAAATGAAAGTCATTGTTCTGAAAATCGCTCAATGCTATTACTATGACAGTAATGCTGAAAAATGCCACCCAACAGAAACTTTTGTTTCTTTCTTGATGAAAATTTTTCTGCGAGAATGTTAAAAGTTTTGGATTTTCCCCATACAGTACTCTAATCATTCTAATTTTCTCATTTTTAAAATCCTTGTGGAACAGCATTTTACAGATAAATCCCAGGACTTCAGGCCAAGGGCTACCTAGAAACCTCCTCAACTCAAATTGTTCTGCCGGCCACTTTCAAGTTCCACTGTAGTACAGTATTGTACAGTATAATGAAGGATTCCAGTTTGGATGAGGAATGCAGTTCAGGAGTCATCAATCGATCACATGTCAAGTAGATGTCGCGTCCGCTTGTGAGCGCCGCTGAAATCCATTTTGCTGGTTGATATCCCTTTACAAGCCTTTAAGTGTGTCAAAATCACCGCACAAATACGATCAACAAGCAGAATGCGCAATTGCGAATGGTTTATTGGGAAGCATTTGAGCAAGAAAGGTGTTCCGTAAATCTCATAAGTTCCATGCGCGGGAGCAAACGAAGGCTGCTCATTCCGTGGTATAGATTTCACCATTTCGCGGCCGGGTGACGAAATACTGTAAGCGAACCTTGAGGCGAGAGAAGCGGGAGCTGCCAGTTTTTATTTTCTCTGCTTATCTTTCTCTTCTCAGCGGTGATGATGATGATGATCATGATGCTGATGAAGATGAAGGAGGAAAGACAAAGAAAGAAAAACGAGGAGATGATGATGATACCGCGTGTAAGAGATGTTCGTTGAACTCGGCAGGACATGATCCGAAACAAGCCACTTTTCCCTGGCGAATGAATCCGGCGGGGAAGGAAAAAGTAAAATGAAGACGGATCGCGTCTGGTCTCGTTTTGCTTTCCCTGCTGCTTGATGCTGTGATATTCTCTTGCATCTTTGTGTCGTCATTCAAACAAACGAAACGAAAATATGATCAAGAATAACCACTTCTTAACTCATACGTTAATAATTGAAATCGCACCGCTGATGATTGAAGTGTATTTCATTTTCTTGGCGAAAGAAGTGCCTCCAATTAATATAACGCGCAATGCGGTTTCATTTTCATGTGCATGCAGTACTGTAAATTTTTCGACACCATGCATATCCTGTATATAGCATCAGAGTTATTGCATCAACTCGCCCTCGGAGTGCGGAAAATGTGATCAATAGTGTTGAAAGAGTGAGTCAGAAGAGATTTAAAAGACTTCCAAGCAATGAAAATACTGTGCATTCTTAACCGCTGAAGCGCCACATACATGTATCCATTTGAAATTGGGGACTGTCAAATTGAAGAAAGGTAATTCCATTTTCATTCGAAGACTAAATTTATACACGGTGATGTTATAAAAGATGGTATGCTACAGGACCATCACCATTGCATACGAGAATAAGTGTCGCGAAAGAATGCTTTGCTAAATGGTTCTAATAGCTCGAAGCTGTTGAATTAATTTTGAGGTTACTGAGAAGCTGTCTTTTGTTAGAAAGAGGAGGCATCTGATGGATCTTTATTCCAGGTTATTGGTCCGCATTGTCTGTCTAACAATATTGGTCTACTTTCTCATACGCACACTGCATCATTCTGTATAATAACCGCTAAATGAGTTTCAAGTTCGTTCCGATGCTGTAAAGGTGCCATTCGCGGAGTAGAATGCACCTGATTTTCCGCATGCGCAATGCGAATCCAGATGTGTGTTGATTAACATTGCGCAGAAAAATCAGGTCGTGTATATTCTACCAGGTTTTTCTAATTTTGAGTTCGGCGCGAGATCCAAAAAGTGAATCCATGTACTAAGCTTTCGTTCTCACTTTTATTCATCTAAATTCGGCCGTGCATTTGATCAAGCAATCCAGACGGATTGCGGTTTACAGATGGCTTTGACGATGCTTCAGTCGGTGACATTCAGCCTGGCTGGGCATGTGACATATGGTACCTAATCTATAAACGGAGGATTCCTCATTATTCATCATCACGCAATGCCCGCACTCGGCGCATGCGTGATGCACAAATCGCAAATTTTGCGCATCTCCATATATATGTTTTGCAAGAGACCTTGTGTATATTTAATACCGAACGCCACATTTCAGTATCGTGATTGATTTTTCAGGATATTCGGCATTGATTCGTTGCGTTAATGACACTCCGGCCTTCGAGTTGGATTAATATACATGTTTCGACACATTCGCTCTTCGGCGGTCGGTCTTCTTCGATTCATCACAGGGACACAGTCCATCAATTTACATCTGTTCACCGACTGAATGTAAACCACGGTGACGGTAGGAATCCCCATCCAGTAAAAGGCGACGAAAATGATCTCGTAAGAACGGACTTGACGAAATGGAGTATCAGCTTTCATATCGTAGCTCAAATCGCGGATGAAAGCGGTTATGTTGCCGTGGAGACCGAAGAAAATAACTCGGGTGCCAGATGACAATATTTTCGCCCAGAAAATGAAAGAATATGACTATATCTGCCGTTTATTTATATATATATATATAATTTTTCAGCATGGCTTGCCTATTATAGAGAGTGAATGCACACAGGTGCTATGTGCGTGAGATACCCGCACGTGGCTGCGACCAGCAGAAGAGCTATAAAGTGTGTCATTAAAATCCAACGCGAAAAATCGTCGCTGCGTTTTTCTCGGCCATCATCAGCATTTCTCTCCTGCAAAGGAAAATTTCGATGGAATGATAAGGTAAAAAAAATTGAGTCGAGCAAACTTTGAGTTATAGGAAACAAGCATTTTTGGTTGAGAAGGAAGAAGAATTACAGGGAATTGCATGATTGTTGATATTGTGGGCGTCGAATTGCCTCTTTAGTAAATTGGCAGGATGTGGAATTTTGTGGAAAGTGTTCATCTGCCCAATTAGTCTTACACTTCCTTTTCAAGACGCATAAAGTCAGATTTGTATTGCTTTACTGTACTCTTTCCTGTATCAAAAGAATAATAAAAAAAGGCTTCGGAAAATTCGAGTTACGGTGGAAATCCTCTGATTTGTGGAGTTCCATGTATTGTTCCTCGAGGAATTCAGACCGGGACTCGAAAAAAATTTGACATAGGGAGGTATTTGTCTTCGGGAGGTTAGTTATCGTTGAGGTTCAATATTCCTATAAAAAAATGACAGGTTCTCATATACAGTACATGCAAACATTATGCAGAACGGTTTATTCGCGCACCGCGGGGAGTTCTATTCTGATGACTTGCGGAACAAAAATTTCATTTCTGCAGGCGAAGTATAATCAATTACAGTATTATGAACATTTCATTTTTATGATCGTGGTGCTGGCGATGACGAGGAAGATAATTGGAAGGAAACATGGCATTATTTTATTCATCACTGACTAAAAACAGAACGAAGAACGCTGATCATATGCGAACTTTTATTTATTGCCCTCACGGTGACGAAAATGAAGACGATGAAGCAATCTTCGAATCTATAGTTTCCTTCACTTGAATAACATAACAGTCTTTGCTACTCACAGTATCAGAAGCCGTGTTTTCCCTCAAGTAAGGAACAATTTCCGACACTCGCTCCAATATCGTGAATATCCGAACACCGTTTCGTAATCATTGCCATCCGAAGCACGATTGCGATTTGTTCCACAATTAACATTACGGACCGATTTTAATGTGAAGTAGATTTCTATCGTCATTTCACTTGCATTTGGAAGTTCGACCTTCGGACGGTATGTACAATTACTCCATAAGCTAAAAACTTTGCTGAAAGTACACTGTAATAAAAGTAAGTCATCGCGGTAAGGCATGTCGTTCCATCTCAAGGCAGAAAAACGCGGAACAAAATGATGAAACACTTATGTAGTCTAAAAACAATGAAGCAACTCTTTTACGGCTTCTTATATCTCCTGACCACCTTAGTTATTGCCCAGTATAATTGCCGGTATAAAAATTTAACACATTCTTTCCTGTCCGCTGGAACGATAGTCCGTTACAAACTAAGTGCATGTATGTAGTCTCAGGCAGTGTTACGCAAATAATCTGGTTATTGAGCTTTTGCGGCTGACTCTATAACCTGAATTCCATTCGCTTGCTTTTTTCCTTCCTTAGTATTTATTAACGTGATGTTTTGACCCAAATAACGAATCTTCAGCACAAGAATAATGTCATGAAGCTTGAGTCTAAAGTCAGCATTGCGTGAATTACCGGATCGCATGATACGAAATGAGAATGAAAAATGCTTACCAGTGAAAATTATTGGTCTCTGTTGCTTCGCGTATGCTGAATTCTCTTGGAAAGTCGACGAATAATAAACGTTCTGTATGCACAAATCACATCGTCAAGAGCGGATATTCATCATCCGCCTATATTGTACACGACACGCCGATTTCATCCAAGGAATAAATAATGAAACTTTCCGAAGAACCACGACATTGAATTCGACGAACGGACACTTTCTCCTCTGTTCCATACGTTCATGAGAATTCCGAGGAAATATGAGAATAAGGCAGGAACGAACGATTCGAAGGTGACGGTCTCATTTTCCCTGATGGGAAAGTCGGAGTGTTTTGGGGCGCATTCGATGTACAGTACGATGAACAGATGCCGCCGTCATGCATCATATGGTTTGACTCTGAACCGTGGTTAAATACTGCACTATATTTACTCCGTATACAGGAGCATTCTTGTGTTCTTTGACTTATTTTTTCCTTGATTGCAAAAATAGATTATGCATGTGAGTTGAACCCGAATCTAACCAAACCTCGCATTTCATTCGCCGTCATTATAGGGCTTGATGATACTCGATGAATACAAATAATCTGAAATTGAATCTCGCGCGTGATGGTGATGATAAATCTGGAAACGGTGCGCTTGTATAGTTCATGAACTCATTTTCACTCGCGATTTTCTGTAGGTTAATCTTTTTCACTTTATTGCCCATGTGTGTGTGTGTGTGTGTGTGTGTCTCACTTCAGTCGTGGGCTTCATCACGTTTTCGCGTGAGCATTCTATATTGCCCCGAAATGAGCCCGCGAATCTTAATTTCGTCTGCGCTAATTCGCGTGTTCTTCGACTGAGCATGAGGGTCATATTCCGAGCTTGCCGACACCTGCATGGCTGTGATGATTTAGAATTACTTTCTGGGCCGAGCAAAGGCTTGAACAATGCGAGAAGCCGCGTCAAGGCGAAGAAGCCCGTGACCTGATTTTTTCCTTTCCGCCCCGGGGCGAGGGCATGAGTCTCGTACCTGCATATGAATACGAGAAGGAGGAGGAAGCATTTTTCAATGCGGGTGAGAGGACATTATTATAAATAACACAGAAACGGTGCATTATTTTTCTGCTTAATTACCGTGTATACCGAAGGAATTGTGAGTCCGTTTCTTATTCTCATATGGCGCCGTTGTTGAATGACTTTCTGCTGTGGATATTCCCTCGTCTCAAAATAATTCGCATGTTTCTTTATTTTGAGTAGTAGAAATAATTTGACAGCATAAATTTCATAAATTTCTTGACATAAATTATTACTAGGCTGTACCAGGAATCGGGGTTTCGGTAATCTATAGTTTCATTGCGTTAGTAGTTTTATTACTACTCTTCTTCGGTTTGCAAACTTCTTTAAAGAAGTCTTTTGCTAAATTTATATGAGCATATCATAAGTTAAGAAACCTTTTATACTAAGCCTAAGAACACGCAATACTTTACATCACTCCTATTTTCAAACAGAAATTGAGCGAAATCGAGTTTGTGGATCTCATATTCGAAAAAATCTCTTGCAGGAAAAATGCATCTGAACTCCCTGAATTTGTTTGACGATCCTTTTATTCTTGCGACGAAATTAATTTCATTTAGAGACTCTTATCGCAAATCGATTATAGACTTTCGTCAGATATTACAATCACCATATTATGAAAAAAATCGATTTATGGCAGTTTCTGTCTGTTGAAAGTAATTTTAATGCACACAATAATTATAATACAGTACTTTTGTCTGGATCGATTGGTATACAGTATACAAGTATTATTTACCGCTTGTAAGGGTTTACAAGCTTTTAGAAATTTAAATGTCCCACAAAACATTCATTCAACATGCATTTCAGAATCTGGAAAAAATCACTTTGTACAGGCATTTAAAGAAAAAAATACATCACAGAAGATACAAATGTATGAATAATGAATTGCCATATTCTTTTGATTAATGACAAAAATCATAGCCAATGGCAATAAATCAGAAAATCAAGGCTCAAGGTTTCCAGCCTGCATGTAATTTTTAATTGATGAAAAGGGGGGGGGGAAACCCTTGAGGGGAATGCGAATGAAGCTAACCCATTTTCCTTGTCCTCCAAGATTCTGGAGAAATCTTATTACTCACAATTTTGCTTTACTAATGATATCAAAGGATTGGAATGGCATGTTCTTAGGTCAGGTAATAGTGATTAATAATTTTTTTTATTTCAAGTCCAACTCACCTTTTGTTATTTCAACACTTTTAACACAAAAATGCTGGATTATTCTATTTACAGAGTTCAATAATGCTCAAAGAAATTCCTAGATGAATGACGCGAATATTATTTTGATGATTGTTTCAAAAAATCAATGCTGAAAAGCTGCGGTTTGCTGAAATCGAATCCCCACAAGTAGCACGAAAATACCCGCGGAAAACGTCGTTTTTCTGGATGAATGAAATTGGCCGTGAATAAGTTTAGAGCCCCTCAATTGAAAATAAATGAATAATATCGGAAAAACACGGAATTTCTACTTTCTCTGGAAAATCGCTCTTCACCTCGATTTTTTTTCACCTCTGTTCGTTCTCAATTCTCAACCTTGAACAGTGCTTCAAGGTTGAGGTTGATCCGGGAAAGAAAAAAAATATTTCTTTTCCAACCCTCCTCTTTTCTTGTTGCATGCTGATGCCCTTGACCATGCACAACGAAGCCGGACCTGAATCAATTGCATAATTCGAATAACGGCTTGAAAAAAATATGCTGAATTTTCCCCGCTCAAGGAGGGTGTCCCTGCTTGGGGAAAAACGAATCCCTGTATTTTTTTGGCGCGCCGAAAATACCGGATAACCTTACCCCATTTTTTTCTGGGAATTTCCTCTGGGTTCCTGTGAAATACCTGGGCGTCATGTATTCATCAGTTACTGTTTGATTTTATCTACGGGAAATAAGCGAGAACAATTTGAAAATAGAGTAAAATTCCATTATCTACTAATTTTTCGTTAAACAAATTATTTTCTCGGTCCCAGCAATTCGCCCTATAGGCGCCATAATGTAAGAATATCATTGTACGTAACTCATTTNAATAATGATGAGAAGAAGCCAAACGTTTGAAGAAATTTCTTCAGAAAACGATTTAAATATACTCGTATAGTATTCAATTCTTTGGAAAATATGATTCGGATTCTTGTGCGTTATGAAATGTAGTGAGATATTTTCAAACTGAGAAATTGAGCGAAATCGAGTTTGTGGATCTCATATTCGAAAAAATCTCTTGTAGGAAAAATGCATCTAAATTTTCTGAATCTGTTTAACGATCTTTTTATTCTTGCGACGAAATTATTTTCATTTAGAGACTCTTATCGCAAATCGATTATAGACTTTCTTCAGATATTACAATCACCATATTATGAAAAAAATCGATTTATGGCAGTTTCTGTCTGTTGAAAGTAATTTTAATGCACACAATAATTATAATACAGTAATTTTGTCTGGATCGATTGGTATATACAAGTATTATTTATACCGCTAAGCTTTTAGAAATTTAAATGTCCCACAAAACATTCATTCAACATGCATTTCAGAATCTGGAAAAAATCACTTTGTACAGGCATTTAAAGAAAAAAATACATCACAGAAGATACAAATGTATGAATGATGAATTGCAATATTCTTTTGATTAATGACAAAAATCACAGCCAATGGCAATAAATCAGAAAATCAAGGCTCAAGGTTTCCAGCCTGCATGTACTGTAATTTTTAATTGATGAAAAAAGGGGGGGGGAAACCCTTGAGGGGAATGCAAATGAAGCTAACCCATTTTCCTTGTCCTCCGAGATTCTGGATAAATTTTATTACTCACAATTTTGCTTTACTAATGATATCAAAGGATTGGAATGACATGTTCTTAGGTCAGGTAATAGTGATTAATAATTTTTTTTATTTCAAGTCCAACTCACCTTTTGTTATTTCACCACTTTTAACACAAAAATGCTGGATTATTCTATTTACAGAGTTCAATAATGCTCAAAGAAATTCCTAGATGAATGACGCGAATATTATTTTGATGATAGTTTCAAAAAATCAATGCTGAAAAGCTGCGGTTTGCTGAAATCGAATCCCCACAAGTAGCACAAAAATACCATTCATTCATCCAGAAAAACGACGTTTTCTGCGGAAAACGTCGTTTTTCTGGATGAATGAAATTGGCCGTGAATAAGTTTAGAGCCCCTCAATTGAAAATAAATGAATAATATCGGAAAAACACGGAATTTCTACTTTCTCTGGAAAATCGCTCTTCACCTCGATTTTTTTTCACCTCTGTTCGTTCTCAATTCTCAACCTTGAACAGTGCTTCAAGGTTGAGGTTGATCCGGGAAAGAAAAAAAAGATTTCTTTTCCAACCCTCCTCTTTTCTTGTTGCATGCTGATGCCCTTGACCATGCACAACGAAGCCGGACCTGAATCAATTGCATAATTCGAATAACGGCTTGAAAAAAATATGCTGAATTTTCCCCGCTCAAGGAGGGTGTCCCTGCTTGGGGAAAAACGAATCCCTGTATTTTTTTTGGCGCGCCGAAAATACCGGATAACCTTACCCCATTTTTTTCTGGGAATTTCCTCTGGGTTCCTGTGAAATACCTGGGCGTCATGTATTCATCAGTTACTGTTTGATTTTATCTACGGGAAATAAGCGAGAAAAATTTGAAAATAGAGTAAAATTCCATTATCTACTAATTTTTCGTTAAACAAATTATTTTCTCGGTCCCAGCAATTCGCCCTATAGGCGCCATAATGTAAGAATCTCATTGTACGTAACTCATTTTACGCTGTTACAGTATTTCACAGCAACAAATTTTTGGCTCTGATTCTTTGCATAGGACATTGGAATTATTGAACTTTATAAATGGTAGAATAATGAAAAACATTGAACTGGTGCGTCATTCCAATTTTATCATAGAAGCAAAGTGTTTTGTACAGATTATTCAGTGTTTAAAAAAAAACGCCACATGACATGATATACTTTATTTACTTGAGTACCACATGGTCTTTATAGTAAAACATGCGTTGGGGTTTTTTCAGTTTTGATAAAATCCTATCCCCAAGTATGTTGGCACCCCAGGTTCAGTGACTGTAAAATCGCAATATTTCAAATACTGTCAACCCCTGCACAACAGACCTCTAGCACAATGGATTTTTGTCCAACAGACTGCTTCCCATGCAGCAAACTAAATCCTCATAACAGACTTTTATTGACTTAAAATTAGTGGTAAAATGTACAAAATTTAATTTTTAAATCCATTGAATTGGCATGACAGACTTGAGACTTTTCACACAACAGACTAGTCTGTTGAACAAATAAAGTTTGTTGTGCGGGGATTGGCTATAAAACCACCCGAATTTGAATTTATACATGAATTGAACATGAATTTGACTAAATTTTGATTATTTCCATCAAATACTTTTAAACTTGATTCAATTTCCCATTATAACTAAGTATAATGCGCACCTGAACTTCTGAAATATTTTGAAAAATGTGTACCATAATATGGCATTCACCCTACTTTTTTGCCCCAAATTTGAGAAAAAAAGGTGCACATGAAACTTGAGTAAATATGGCATTTCTTGGAGCTTTTGCAGTTCCCTTTTAGGATGTATGAATTTATTTCAAGGAAACAATATGCTATAAGAATAACCCTACATTTCAAATAATAGTTGGAAATGAATAAGTTGATTCCAAAGGAAATATGTCTCCCTAACCAAACTCTGTTTCATTTTAGCCTTTGACACATATGGCACTTCTGTATAGAGAGGCAGGTTCAATCAAAGGAAAAATACTGTAAATTCAGAAATTGTCCTCTTTGTTGCATCAGAGAGATTTGGAAATTATGACAGGCCTTGAATTATCTGTAGTAGAAGCACTTTACAGTATTTATCACCCATTTCCCGCAAAATTTCAGCAAAAAGTGGGTTAAAATATTAAAATCCATACATCTTGATACCACACNGTTCAGTGACTGTAAAATCGCAATATTTCAAATACTGTCAACCCCTGCACAACAGACCTCTAGCACAATGGATTTTTGTCCAACAGACTGCTTCCCATGCAGCAAACTAAATCCTCATAACAGACTTCTATTGACTTAAAATTAGTGGTAAAATGTATAAAATTTAATTTTTAAATCCATTGAATTGGCATGACAGACTTGAGACTTTTCACACAACAGACTAGTCTGTTGAACAAATAAAGTTTGTTTTGCGGGGATTGGCTATAAAACCACCCGAATTTGAATTTATACATGAATTGAACATGAATTTGACTAAATTTCGATTATTTCCATCAAATACTTTTAAACTTGATTCAATTTCCCATTATAACTAAGTATAATGCGCACCTGAACTTCTAAAATATTTTGAAAAATGTGTACCATAATATGGCATTCACCCTACTTTTTTGCCCCAAATTTGAGAAAAAAGGTGCACATGAAACTTGAGTAAATATGGCATTTCTTGGAGCTTTTGCAGTTCCCTTTTAGGATGTATGAATTTATTTCAAGTAAACCATATGCTATAAGAATAACCCTACATTTCAAATAATAGTTGGAAATGAATAAGTTGATTCCAAAGGAAATATGTCTCCCTAACCCTTGAGACAAAGTAAAATCGGAAACTGTGTATACCGTGAAGACATATCTCTCCGTCCAAGTTAGTTTCCTTTTTATGACATTTAAGTCTTTAACAGGAGAAACAACGTAGTCTCTCTAAACCTTTAATTGACAGGCCTTGAATTATCTGTAGTAGAAGCACTTTACAGTATTTATCACCCATTTCCCGCAAAATTTCAGCAAAAAGTGGGTTAAAATATTAAAATCCATAAATCTTGATACCACACATTCATCATTTGAACAGACTTTTCTATCAGGTCCCTGATTTTTTTTTTTTGCAACGACATTCTGCTGTAAAAAATGGTTGGGAAATATAAGGAAATTATTTCAGATCCTTTTCGTGAGCCCTTAGAGCTTTATGAAACATAAATATAAAGATATAGGACGTAAGGCGGTCGTGAAGGCGCCCCAAGGCCGCCACTCTGGGGTGAACTGGGAGATTGGGTGTGGTCGTCATCATCGTTTTTTTGCCAGAGTCCGGACTTTGTTTATGAAGAAACAATTATTTATTTTCATTCTTCTGGTCATGAAATTAAATGGCGAGATTTTTGAAATCCCCTGACGAATAACCGAGATTACTTTTTCAGAGCTTTTTCATTATCCCACTTGGGAGGCATTCTTCTGTTTCCTCAGGTCTGAAGGTATTTAAAAAAAAAAAAAGCTGAATCAAGGTCAGAGCTTGTTTATTTTTGCATTGCATTCGGAAAAGTGGTGCAGTTAAGTCGTTAATTTATAATTGCTGTTCACTACGACCGCTTCCAAAAGTCAAACTCAAAAAAGGGCATGCTTTTTTCAAAGTGGAGAACTTGCCTTTTTTGTTGTAGAAGAAAATTAAGAATTACAGAAAGTTTAATTTGATGATGTTTTCGGTGCTTAAGTGCTTTTCGAATAATTTTTCGAGATGCTGCACTATAAGGGGCACTAGTTTATTTTCCAAATTATTTACTGTATTTGTTTCTAAAATAACTGTTGCATTTTCTTTGAAACCCTAAAATAATGAAAAACCAAAATCCTTGTGATTTGAGTAATACAGTACAGCTTCAACTTTGTGTTTTGGAGGTGTATTGTTTGAAGAAAATTCAGATGGCAGCAAAACAAAAACTTGATCTGGGGAATTTTTTGGCATGGGCAGGTTCAATTTTTTAATGCCCAACTGTATTGTCCAGTTTGTGAGAAATTAATTGCTTAAAGAGTTGATGATATTGTTGTTCTGGGAAATTACAAATGGTTTAGGAAAGAGGGAAACACAGGTGGTCAGCTGTTAAGGGGCCAGATCCTCCTTATTGGAGTCCCTTCAGAACCCTATAATTTATTCAAGCAAAGAACAAGAGAGCATGGACACAGACATGACAATACAATTCCTCACAGGAGACCTCACAGAAATTGCCAAACCGTACAATAGTAAAACAGTCAAATAAAATGTCCAAAGGAAATCCTTGGTCCTTCCTGTGACAGATGAAGCCTTCAATAAGTAAAGTTTTCCTGCCATGGCTTTTCTTTTTGCCTTCTCAAATTCCTGTAATGACACTGGTTTGCTGCATTATGGCAAACTGGCTGCTCAGCAGGATGTCTGCCACTTACACAGTGAACGGTACACAGACCCAATAACGTGGGACCTCTTAAGGAAACGGAGAGTACCCTTGTGTCGTCTATCACGTGTCTTTTTCATCCTTTTATTTATCTTTCGTTATTTAATTTCAGTATACTTTTATTATTTTAAATTCCCAGAAAACATTAAGAATTTTTTACTGCTCTTCATTTTTTTATCCAAATTCTTATACAGTACCAGGCTATGAAAATTAATAAACATAGTTTGAACATCCAATGGGGGAGCTAGGAAGCTTCAAAGAAGTAAATAGAGATTTTATCATAATTAGAAGTGCGCATTCATCTGACCAGTTTTAAAACTTCAGCTGTGCAACAAAAGATGTAAACTCTTACTTGTGGAAAGAACAGAACTTTATTAACCAATCTGCCTTTTTCAGTTTTTTTCACTGCAAAATCACTAGTCAATCAAAATTTCTGTGGGTCATTCACATATTTCACCTCCATGCTGATGAAACATGGAATTTTTCAAGTTTTCCAAAAGGAATAAAACATATTTCTGTGCTGCATTGTACCCCAATTTGTTTTGGAAAACCCTCCAAAACTATATCCTGGTGTTTATCAAATCAACATAGCTTCCTTATTATTATTNATGGAATTTTTCAAGTTTTCCAAAAGGAATAAAACATATTTCTGTGCTGCATTGTACCCCAATTTGTTTTGGAAAACCCTCCAAAACTATATCCTGGTGTTTATCAAATCAACATAGCTTCCTTATTATTATTTTTTAAAGCTACATTCTAATTTTTTGCCTCACTTGAATCTTTTGCTTTTTTGATGGAATCACTGGGCAAAGTCCCATTTAAATACTTTATTTACAAAGTTACCAAACATTAATTATGAAAAGGAAAACATTTTTTGGGAAAATGTAGATGCAACTTTTTGCGGGATATTTGTGACTAATTAATCCTCACTCTCATTTTTCATTGAAAAATGAGAAAGTTACTCTTTACTTTGAATTCCTCTTGTCAGTGAAAATGAATTGAACTGTGGAAAAACGTCGTCGCTAAAAAAGTACTAAAAGAGCAAACTAACAAGAATGTTACTCATCAGCTTTTTGGCCACGAATTGCCGTCCATCAACGTTTTTTCAGATGTTCCTGACACCCTTTTCACTTCTTAAGCTCAAAAATTATAATTCGTATTGCCATGTGTCTGGGTTATTGCACCCTGGAGAATTCCTTTGCCTCTCATGGGAACACAGCAGATAGTGCACAGAAAAAGTAGGAAAATAAATAGAAAGCAATAAATTAAAGTCATATGAAAATAATGTTTCAATTCCCAGAAAACATTTAAAATTTTCTACTGCTCTTCATTTTTCTTATCCAAATTCTTGTACAGTACTAAGCTATGAAAACTAATAAACAATAATTTGACCATCTAATGAGGGAGGAAGCTTGAAAGAAGAAGTTAGAGATTGTATCATAATTAGAAGTGCGCATTTATCTGAGCAGTTTTAAAACTTCAGCTGTGCAACAAAAAATGTAAACTCTTACTTGTGGAAAGAACAGAAGTTTATTAACCAATCTGCCTTTTTTCAGTTTTTTTCACTGCAAAATCACTAGTCAATCAAAATTTCTGTGGGTCATTCACATATTTCACCTCCATGCTGATGAAACATGGAATTTTTCAAGTTTTCCAAAAGGAATAAAACATATTTCTGTGCTGCATTGTACCCCAATTTGTTTTGGAAAACCCTCCAAAACTATATCCTGGTGTTTATCAAATCAACATAGCTTCCTTATTTTTTTTGTAAAGCTACATTCTAATTTTTTGCCTCATTTGAATCTTTTGCTTTTTTGATGGAATCACTGGGCAAAGTCCCATTTAAATACTTTATTTACAAAGTTACCAAATATTAATTATGAAAAGGAAAACATTTTTTGGGAAAATGTAGATGCAACTTTTTGCGGGATATTTGTGACTAATTAATCCTCACTCTCATTTTTCGTTGAAAAATGAGAAAGTTACTCTTTACTTTGAATTCCTCTTGTCAGTGAAAATGAATTGAACTGTGGAAAAACGTCGTCGCTAAAAAAAATGATTTTCTCGTTTGATTGTTCTTACAATGAGTAGTCGAAAAACCGGTGCTTAACGGCAGGTAGTTGCAAAAAAGTCTACAAGGACTGTGGGAAAAGTGAAGAATTCGAGTTTTTAATATTAAGCAAATCCGTTATGAATTTCAATGGTGATAGTTGAGTAATCAGTGCATTTGAGAAACCACGAAATTAGATTTCAACTCATATAATTCGTGGCTTGTGCAAATTACCTCATTCAATTCAAGCGCGAACTGATTGTCAAACAAAAATTCTCTGGCAAAATCCTTGATCGACTTTCTTGCAGCGTATTACTTTTTCTTTTTTGCGAAAATATATGCAGAATAAGGTAAAAGTTCAAGGTCAAACCTACTGTCCCAAAAGTGAAAAGATAAAAATAAAATGCATTCATTCCACCGGTTTCAATCGATTTGGGAATAACTGAAAATGAAATTGCGTCTATCTCTCAGCAGAGTCGTGAATTTGGCGTCCCGAAATTGCCTGCATTTTTTTTTCTCTTACAAACTTCGATGCAAATCCTTGAAAACCTATTATTATGAGCTTCAGTTTTGCAGATAATACAGTATTTCAATGGAATTAAATTTTAATCGTGCTGTTGCTGGGAGGCAATCGTCGAAAATAATTATTTACATATTTATCAAATATACTTTACAGTATATCTCTGGTCCATTTTTCGCTTGAAATGGGTCGCAAATTAAGTATACACTACAGTAAAGGAAAGTAATATTTTTTTCTTTCCTCGCATACTTGGCATTCCTGCTTCTCTGCGGGAATTTTTTCCCCTTTTACAAGCCATAAAGTGTTCCCTTACCGTATTTCTTGCTTGAATTGCTCGCAGTCAATGTTAACAGCCCTAGTACTAAAGTTCCAAGGTACCCGTGTAACCTTTCTACCCGTTAAACAGAAAAAGGGGTATAAGAACTAAAAAATATCCAGACTATAGGAAAGGGTTTTATTTCATATTCAGGAAACTCAGGATGAAAGAGAAAATTCGACTGTTAGCATGGATTGCCAATAATGCTGGATTTGCATGCAAAACTGAATCTCCTCAAAGATTTAGGATTTGGAATAATTCCCTTTATAGGAACAATGAAATTCAGTATAATACTACCCTAACTTGAAGACTTTTTCTGTCCCTAAAGCCTCTGAGACTCAAATGTTTAGAAAGTTCTTGAAGATGATTTTGGGCTCCCAGGAAGGAAAAGAGCCATAAAAATATAACTTAACGTTTTAAAAATATGTGTGACTAATTGGGCAAATTTAACTTTGCCTCCAAGTTTTGCTTGAATTCTGCTCATTCATTCAGCAGCTTAACACTCTGAATATCACCAGTTTAAGGCAATTTATTATTCACAAAAAAATGGTGAATTCCTGCACCTCAAGAAGATGTTTATTCTTTGTCCCTCTGAGTTAAAATTGAACAGGTTTGACACAAGTCTGTCTGTGTGTGTGTATTTTCATGCCTTAGTTTGAATAATTATTTTGTTTTAGAAATAGAGGGCTATTTTTATTGAGGTACAACTTAGGTCAGTGTTCCCAACCTGTGGTTTGCAGAATGGCTCTGTTCTGTACATGATTTCTAACGGTTTGAAGAAATGTTTTTCAGCATGATAAATTTGCATAACACAAGTTGCGATTGAGTGTGCTATCTTTAGCTGCAATTTTGGAAAGACAATGGTGGTTGAAATTATCTGATGAAAAATACAAGCCGGCTTTTTTTCTGGTAATGCTTCAGATAAATTTGCACCTGCTGAAATAAATAATTTAAATTTCATTCTGAGAAACATTACACCTTTCTAATTTTTCATGATATTCCATTGAAGCTATAATTCAATAGTTCTTAAATTAATTTTTTTCAAAAAAGCAGAAAAATCGAAATAACTGCAATAAAGTCTTTCACATAAAACTTTTTTGAGTCTGCAACATTTTTTTTGAAACTAGGCTGGCCAGAATAAAATTTGTTTGAACTTTGCCAGTCTGCAGACTGCAAAAACCTTGGGGAAGACTGGAAGATAAATATACTTATTAGGGGTTTCTGGATGCTAACTGATTACCTCTGTCCAAAGAAAATAAATCAGCAGCTCATTAGTCATACCATTAAAGCATGTTGAAAATCTACAGATGGACAAAAACAGAGGTTTCATCTTAAAGCAATAATGCGCATTTTCAAAAAGAAAAATTATGAGAAAACCAGCTTTAAAGCTGTGAATCTAGGGGAATAAAACTTTGCTATGAATATAATCATAATGCAAGAAAAGATATTTATCTCATCCATCCATGCATAATGCTATAATTTCCTTTTCCTCAAGTATTCAGACAAGAATCTGATGCTTGAAAATGGAATGCATGTCAAAACTCAGAGCCATGCTCAAACAACTTGTGCATTCTCAGATACTGTATATGTATATTATTGATGCTCAAATAATCTTTGTACACTAAATGTAGGAGTAATTGAAGAACAGAGAGGAAAAGAAGCAACAGACTGTGGACTTGGCCTTATTTTTCTTCTTCTCCTGCATCTTAAACTTTCAGTTTTCTTTTTTGTTTTGTTTTTCTTTTAGCACTGTACTGTACTAGTATACTCACACAGCAGGTGGTATCTTGGCCTGGTGCTGATCATTTCGCGGTTATAGAAACCACGTCCAACTGCCAGCATTTTCAATTTTTTTTATGTTTTTCTTTTCCTCTTCACACCTGTGCACGTGGCACGTGTGTACTGGATTCTGTGAGCCTGATTTATGGCAGCAATCAGTGGAATTCCATGCTATTGATTGGATCGAACGCTTTTACAGTTCAGTATGGTACTTTACATGTGCAAAAACAAAGCTCAAAAGAAGGGCGTGGATTGCTTGATTGGAGTTTTCTGTGATCAGAATTTTTTTTCTCAATCTGTCTTTAAATTTGTTCATGCAGTTGTGCAACCACAAAAAAAGACTAACTGAATGGTCAAGGACAAATGTTTTTGCCATTTAAAAGGGAGCACAATGAAATTTGATTAATTTTAATGGATTAATAATGAGAGTGGAAAATTTGCAACTGCTAACAGTGACCTGCTGTAGAGATATGAATAAGAAGTTATTGCATTTTTAAAATTCAAAATCTTGAACCATTGAATACCTTTGGACTGTAAAAAATAAAGATGTTTAAACCCCCCCCCCCAGTATTCGTTTTAGTCAGAAATTGAAAAAAGCCACTGAATATTGTACTACAGGTTGACTTCCTATAGATTGATCTTGTATTCAACAATATTCTTTATACAGTATAACAATGCTTTTTTTGCGTGCCAATACAGGTGGTACCTTGCAGTTTGATCCTAATCTGTTGGTGGACTAGAGTTAAATTGCAAAGCAGTCAAAATGTGAGACAATGTCAAATGGCAAATTTTCTACATTTTGATGTGTCATGTCTCTCCACAGGTCAAATTGTGCAGCTGAGGTCAAATTGAGAGCTGACCTTCCAGCAAATCCAACCATCAAATTTCAGGAGTTCAAATTGCAAGGTACCACCTGTATGGTTCTCTCACCATCTTATAATGGTTCTCTACAACAAAATTATGTCAACAATAATTATTTATAGTCCTTGGAATATGCTTAGAGAGAGAGAGAGAGAGAGAGAATAATGCACCTGTATAAAATAGAAATGAGTAAAAAAAAATTGGTTGGGAGCTGGGAAAAAAGTTGCAATGAAACAATTACATTCTTGATCCATTGTAGTGGATCAAGAAATACTAAATCATTGAATTTAGCCCCTGTGTAAAGTATTGTGATTTTCTGGCAATCCAAGAATTGTTTCCTTGTTTGATTGGAATTTAAAGAATTACATTCAGAAAACTTCTTCATGTACAATGAAAAACTTCAAATTTTGCAAAATGAGCCTATAAATAGCAGATAACTTCCATGTGGAGTGAATGAAGATTTCTAAAGATTTTTTGGACCTCCTTATTTTTTTTAGCATGGCACAAAATCCAGGAGTCCCACATGGGCCCCATAGCAGGGAACAGGGTTGATGTATTATTTCAAACGGAATTCCGGAAGGGACTTGAAACAAAAATTTGACAAAAGCTTTTCAAGATAGCATAGACTTGAGGGAAGGTTGCAGTTTTCAAGCTTCAACTCTCCCTAATAAGTGTCCATGAATGTAATGACATCCTTCATCACCCTCGGAGGCATCAATTAAAATGCCCTGCTATAATGTGATGTAATGTTGATATGTGACCCAAATTCCCGGGTTCGCATCAGCCTTCGAACGAAAAGGCTCCCAAATAACCTCGACGCCCATGATGACAATAAGACGAACCCAAAAAAAGCACCAGCAAGAACAGCAGCAGTCGTGACACCAGATGACCTCGTCCATTTACAACTACTGTATCTAGTTCTGCCCTCCCCAGTCTACAAATAGCCTCAGGGTATATAAAAAAAAAATTTAATAAAAAAAAAATCCACCGGCTGCAAACTGGGTGTG
The DNA here is from genome assembly GCA_905338405.1 of Notodromas monacha. Taxonomy (NCBI): domain Eukaryota; kingdom Metazoa; phylum Arthropoda; class Ostracoda; order Podocopida; family Cyprididae; genus Notodromas; species Notodromas monacha. The sequence goes on from CAJPEX010000773.1 coordinate 29,641, forward strand.
TTAAAATTTCTTCCTCTCTCTCTTTCTTTCTCTGTTCCTCCCTTATTCTTGTGTGAATTATATGATGTGTTGGGAAAATTGTCAAAAATCTTCAGAAATGAATGAGTTTGATGCATATACTGTACAGTACAGTACCGCACTTTTTCCCGTTAATTTATTCTAAGGAAAAGTGGTACTTGAGTAAAAATGATTGCCAAAGGTGGAAGATGTTAACCTTCCCGCAATATGAATATTCCCTGGCTAATACACTTATTGACAATAAAGCGGTGTTCTTTTTTCAAAATTTTGCTCGAGAGGCATGGGAAATTCGAGTTCAAGGATTATTATAAGAAACGGAGGAACAAATGCGAGAGAAAATGAGAAGAAGTGAAAAATAAACAGCTCGAGTTGTAAAGAGAAAAATAATCCCGTGATATTTTTTGTTTGTTCTCTTTGTTTTTTCTCCTCTCTTTCTCTCAAACGTGACGAAATTCGTTCTCTCTCAAGTCCCGAGAACTTTTTCTTTCAGAGCAAAAGTCAGTCACGCTCTTTTTTTTTCTTTTCCTCTCCTCACCACTCTATTTATCTGTGTCTCTTTCTCTGTCTCAACTTGGCTTGTTTTCTTTTCTTTTCATTTTTTTTCTAAAAAAAAAACGCAACCTAAAGTTGAATGGGTAGCCATTAAATTCTCGTTAGCTCATTCCTCGCAATGGCAGATAATTTTCCGCACTCGCCTGTCGAAGCCAATTTTGTTGGTCTACAATTTGCGACGATTGCCTGGCCATTTTTTTGTTTTTCTTTCCTGCAAGAAATTTTTTTTTTCGAGTCTCGTCATGCTGTAGTTTTGTCATGGGCTCTTTGATGGGTTCGTGAGATGCTTTATTTGATGGGGTTTTTACTTGGACGACCCTTGGGGCCACTTTTGTATGGAATTGCGTTCATTAATGAAAGTGATGTCGTTAAACAGTGAATCAAAAAGTAACACACAATAAAAAGAAATTGAATGCTTCGAAAACACAATATCCAGAGTCAAATAGTCAATCAAATAGCACACACAAAGTCAATGGTGATCATGAGCAATAAAGATGATATATATATATATAAATATTGAGAGTGTGCTGTGAAATGTTTTCTTATTACAAATTTTATGATAATACATAACCACAAAGTTCATTTCTTAAACTGTGAATTTTTATGTTTATTTGATGCATGCCGAACAAATAATAATCTTTAATAACAGGAAACAATATTTCATCATGGGAATATTTTCCTATAAGACTGGCTTCAAGCTGTTTGCAATCAAGGTTTTTATGAGTTTTAAAATATAAGGTATACTTATGTTTCAAATTCTTGGATTCCATTTTTTTTAATCATCTTGCGTAAATTGTCATGGAATCATATACCAGACACTGAATTGATACTTTAAACTGATTCCCTCAGATCTTCAAGGTCAATAAAACTTCTTGAATGAGTATGTGTGCATGTTGAATGAAAGCACAGAAGAGGGATGAGAAAGTTCTTGAACAGTCTCATTCAATTTACAAAATATAGAATTCAAAATTATACTGGGTTAGCTTCTGAGGCCTGCAAAATTGCATTTGAAGTTTATGTTTGAGTTTGTCTTGGTTTGAACTTCCCACACTTTTTCTCTGAGAAAAATCGTTTTGAAACCCATAGAAATGGTGAAATGTCAATTTCATTTTACACTGGTGGACTATATAGTTCTTTCTACAACCATATTCAATGAAAATGCATTGTAGAGAGAACTTTCTTGAGAGTTGTAGAGAGAGTTGTCACAAGGCTCACTTGGTAATTAAATTAAATGAAATGTACAATATTTTCTCTAAAAAAAATTCTGGCATTCAAATAAAAATTTTTCTTGCCTATATGGGAGGTTGTGAAATAGAATCAAGCAGAAATGAGTTTGTGAAAAAATTGGCATTTTAAGGGCAAAGAGTGCTCCATTCCAAATTTTATGAATTGAAAAAAATTCAAAGGATAAGAGTCACAAAACTTGATTAAAAAAGGTACTCTCCCAAATGTCAGAGAGCCAGAAGAAGGCGTTTTCTTCATATGATTGGTCCTTGAAGAGTCTTTTCAAATATTCAAATCAAATAAAAAGTACTGTATTTTACAACAGGCTGAATACTATTTCCTTCAGACATGTGCTCATTAATTGCCTTGTGCTGTGCTTTTGAGCATTCTTTGAAAACATTTTTATGGTAATTCGAAGTTCATGCATTCATATGTGCTGTGATGATACACTTTCTTTGAATAGCAGTGCAGAGCATTTTTTATCAGCCCAAGAAGGACAAATGGATTCCTGAGATTTTGTGGGAACATTTTTGAACATTTTAAATACTGACAGGCGGGGCCGGCTTTGGGGTGTGGGAGGCACCTTAGTGCAAGAACAAATTTGGAATGATTTTACAATATTCTGATTTTTTCTTTCATCAAACGGCATTGCGAAATTAAGTGAATTAATTTTATTTTTGAGTTATTACTGCTTGTTGAGAAGCAATCCAATAAGGAAGTGGTTAATGCTTGGTTTTTTTTTCAGACTCTGAAGTTTTTCAAAATAAGCCAAGCTTGCTGATTGCTGTGAGTTAGATTTCTCACAAAAGAATAAATTGGTGAATAAAATTCCGGAAATTTGCAGTCCTAATTGAATATGTTTTCCTAGTTTTGTGCTCAAATTTTTTAAGCTTTTTGAATCACAAAAATTGAGAATTTAGACCATTTAAAACTCACAATCCACATGCAAGAAATCACAACACCAGAACAGTGAACAAATCAGATTAAAAGGTTGATGATAATAATTCACCAGAACTTCGGAGTCAAGAGAGAAAGAATACTACTAAAAATCTAGGTGAAAAAGGAAACCTTCACTGGTTTTTTCTTCTTGTGTCTCTTATTTTCAACACTGATGATTTCAAAAGCAAAATAATAATGATGGGATTAAAGAGAAAGGCAGACACGAAATTAGGATTCAAATGAGCTGAGGACCATCCTGAAATAAATTTTGCGGGCTCTGAGTTGGTTTTCTCGGTTGCCAAATTCGGAATTACCAGAGCAATGCTGATGGAAAATTATTGTCACACTCCGCGGAATACTTCGAGATTTTTGTTTCTCGCTCCCTATTATTTATTTAATAGAGGATCGGATTCCATGACGATGACAGTATTTGTGTTAAATGGCAATAATTAAGGACAGCGTTGGCGGAAAATTGCGGGGCAATTTTTCGTGACGCGACGACGAGTTGGCCGCGTTCAAGTTAGCGTGAATTGATTGCGGTTCTCCCTTCTCTGAGATCACCTTATTTGTTACAGTGGTTTCTTTCTTTTTCAATTTTACACTATAACCAAGCTATATTATAAGTGGACAGTGTTTTTAAAATTTAGGTCATTTTTTAGGACCAATTTCACTCTGCAAGAGATGATTTTTGCACTGATATGTTTCTGGCTCTTCTGAGATTAAAATTTCATAAGTGTGTGGGTAAAGAAACTAAATGTTCAATCAGATGGAAAAAAAATTAGCCCAGATATACTCATGTTAAAAAGGGTTTGTATGCTTGAGAAATGCTAGGGATGTAAAAATACTAGTATTTACCTGTTATTCAGAGTATCTGTTTTATTATTATTAAAAATTACATTCCTTTTTGAAGATCACAGTTTTTTAACCAATGAAAAACATCTGAAAAGGCCACAAAAGGAAGATGTTGAATATATGCAGGTCTAATTTGAAGAAAATCTTCCATCAGTCAATAATTTTCAAAATCTCATTATAACAAATTATTTGGTACAACAAACTTTTTCTGAAGTCCCCACAAGTTTGTTGTAATGAGATTTTACTGTATCTGCCTGGAGTTTTTCTTTTTCTTTGTTGTCCAAAGCACTGCTGAGATTTTTGGCAATACTGAAGTGGATTCCTTATGCAGGACAATTATGTCAGTATTGTACAGTATTTGAAAAATGTTTGCCTGAAGTGCTGTAGAAATGTGCAGTCTTGAAGAGCATACTGCAAAATTATTTTCTTTCCTGATGATTTCTAAATGAATACAATTTTGTGTGCTTTTGAATAAAAAAATTGTTTGAGGCTATTTTTGAGTTGGTAAGTGTTGGATATAATGACACAAAATCTTTCTTTTTCTCAGAGACTAACTCATTAATTTTTTTATAGAATATCTAGATAACTTTCCTTTTTGTATTCTCTCTTCTTTTTTTTTTGAACATGGCCCTTGAAGAGAGTGGGTGTGGTCCACATTTTTTGTTGTTGCTTTAATAGCTGCATTTTTGTAACAGCAACTTCGTGCCCGGGAACAAGGAGGAGGGGGGGGGAGAGAGATATAAAAGATGTGAAACTATTCTGATGAATGCTAACGTCACCTCGGATTATGATTGAGTTTTGATGAGTGCTTGAGGAGAAAATAAAAGTGGGGCTGAGGAATGCGAAGGCCGACTGGATATATACCATTGGTGCGCTGGTGTCCTAACGTTTCCCCACCCAACTTTCTATAAGTCCCCCCCCCCCCGGAAGCATTTGGCAAACTTCGCTCAACTTTCGGCTTTACGGCCTTGAGCCAAAAATATGTACACTTTTTTTTCTAGTTCTGCAACGAAAAAGAAATTTCGAAACGAAATGGAGTTTTTATGACGTTGGCTGGAATTATTATAAAAGTAACTGATCTTTGGCCATGCTTGACTGCCTGGCATTAAGAAAGTTTTTTTTTTTTATTGGTTCGTCGTCGGCTATCGAATCGAAACTGAAATTATTTCGAATAGAAATGCATTTCTAGAGTTTTTCTAGCCTTGCTCCGAAGTTTGGAAATGAAATTGTGCTTATAATTCATTAAAGAACTGTTTTTTATGTTCAAAAGAGAAAGTATATTCCAAGTGTTCACTTTTAGTTTTATTTTGATTACTTGATAACTTGAACCTCTCTAAGTGATTTTTTTCCAGTCTGAATTCCTTTAGAAAGAATGCATCAAAAACTTCTTCAACTCAAAAGCTTTTCCTCTGAAACCTCCAAAACTCAAATTTTCTTAGGCTTTTTGAGTATTTTTTTATTGGCTCAGGAAAAAAGGCATAAAAGTTTACCTTGATGTGTTTTGAAAGGGAGTAAAACACTGATTGTGCAAATGAACCCTATTGCATCCATCAAGTTCAGCATCCTTTCAATTCATTTATGAAGCAATTTTTAACCTTTACGTGGCAAAGTCAGGTTATTTTTGCGCAATTTTGTGCTCATGAGCACTGAAAACCTAAAAAAAACCTTCTCTTGTACCAAGACCTAAGTTGGGGAAAAGTCAAATATTTTTCCTAATCCTGCCTAATATTGTGTGTGAATTGCCTCACTTGTTGGCATTTTACCCTGCATTCCTAGCATAAAATTAACATTGGAGGTTCCTCAAAACAATAGAAAATTTTCCTCTCAGATTTTCCCCAACTTAGGCCTTCCCAACCTGGGAGCATTTCACAGACCTGTGGCCAAACTGAAATATGCTGCCACTTTCCAAAAACATCCCAACTCTATATCAGGCAATGCAAAATAACCCCATGCTGTACAAGGGTTGAGGCCCAGAATATCACCATTTATAATTTCTGGTAATTCTTTTATCTTTCCCACAATAAAAATGCTAGTTTCTGTAACTCAAAACACCCCCCCCCCCCAATTCCATGTTCTTAGCTGGCCCTTAGAGAGGTTTGATTTAAATTGATTTAAATTTAAATGAGGAGACTGGCTGATAATTTCAGAGAGCAAACAATGGTTCCTTTATGAACCATGTTCATTATATACAATTATGCCTGCGGGTAATGCGTGGAATGACTGACTAATTAATATCCAAGCCCAGTTTATTGTCCCTTCTAATGGTATCAATCATGGAGGTGAGGAAGGTCATTTGCTCTATATACATAATTTCTTATACGCGAATAGGAATGTTCCGACGTTTCCAGGGTAGGAAGGATTGGGACAACCACTGCCAATATAGCAAGACAAGCACACACACACACTCACATTCAGAGTCAGATGCCTGCCCTCGGGCCAGCCACGCCCTTCTTCGCCTCACGTGGCTTATTTTCTAACGCTTCACCTTTTTCTTTATCGTCAGTCGATTTCGTCGTCGTCATCCGAGTCGTAATTATAAATGATTCATGCCTGCGACTGCTGCTGCTTGGCGGCGGCGGTGGTGGTGGCGGCATGCATGCATGCATGCATGCATGCGATCGGACGCGATTCCGAATGGCGCCAGGGCGGTTCCCTCTCTGTCTATCTCGGAAGAGTCTTTGTGCAACCCCTGGACTCACTCAACTTTGAGGCATTAGACTTTGTATACCTATCTTTTAATCTGGTTCTGTGAGTGAGTGAGTGAGTGAGTGGGGGAGGGGGGTTTAGGCCAAGATTCGGATGTGAAGGATGAGCCTGATCACCTTGAGATTTTGTTGCAGGGAGATTCAATTCTCAGAGCATATTCTTGAGAGGGTCTAACAATTTTTTTCAAAAGATAATTTAAAAAGCTTGCATTTAATTGAACTTTGAAAATTATTAGTGAGAAGAAACATTCCTAATACAGGTGGTTCCATTCAGTTTAAACCTAATCTGCCATTGCTGTACTTGGGTTGGTTTGTGAAATGGTCAAGATAAACTGTTGGCCTTGTATGATTTCTCATCAAAGATTCTCTCTAAATTGTCCATTCAACTAAACCTCATGCAGAAACAAGCTGAAGACCTTGTGCTTTAAATTTACTGTTACTGATATTTTGTTTTCAATGTCAGGGAAGGAAGGGGTGTATGCATACATGTCACATGTCCATAGTTGTATTTTGTGGATTCTATTCTCTTTTATTATTTTATCCATTTGTGCTCTGTTTCATGCTCTGAAGTAATTAAATGTCTTTGAGTTGATTTGGGTTGGGTGGGGAGGTCATTTCAATGTGGAAATCTTCATGGAACCTTGTGAACGCTGAAAAGCGGCAAATAAAGTGTTCTGTTCATTCATTCATTCATGGTCAAATTGCAAGACACTACAGTATGTAAAATTAAGAAAGAGCAGCACAAAAACACACAAGAAAAGAGGTTAAAGGAAGCCACATTTTTGGGACAGAGGTCAATTTGCAAGCTGACCTCTCAACAAAACTGACCATTGAATTGCACAACAGAGACATTTCAGGAGGTTAAATTGCAAGGTACCACCTGTACCGGCAAAATATAAATTCAGCCCTGTTTCAAATATTTTTTTGTTGCAAAAGTCACTCTGGCAGCTTTCTGCTCTTCATTCAAAACATGAGGATACTATTTTGTAAATTTTGTGATGTAGCCCAGCTTGTGCTTCAGAATTCTAGCACTTTATTTGACACCTGTAGTATGAATTCCAAGGGATGCCTCTAGCAGGTCTTCCACAGCAATTGCACCATTTTCATCAACATACTTAATAATAAATTGATGACAGTAACAACCTTTGGAATTGATTTCAAGCATTCTGAAGGATAAGCTGGAGTATGCCAAGCAAATGGCAAGATGTGTGCCTCATCTTTTGAGTATTAATGATCAGAAACCTGCCAGGGGGACTTTTGCAACAACAAAAATATCTTTTTATCCCGACTAAAAACGAACCCGGTTATTTGTATATAAAAGACTTGTTATTAACAAAACTTCGAGTTGTACGTGTTTACTCTGGGAAAAGACGTTCACTTTCAGAGGATCCATTGTTAAAAAAGACCCCTTCTTTAAATTTACCTCAGATTGGATGAACTGTAAAACTTTATGGTGCAATGTGCATCTGAAATTTCAGCTGGTTTTCAAATAATCTGAAGAGGAAACAATATTTTGAAGGGAATAAAAACAAATGACACTTTGAACACAGGGTGTTGAATTAGTTCTTGGAAAACAGGAGCACCTGTGAAAATTCAAAAGGAAGATTCAACAGTGTTGGAGATCCATGAAACCAAAATGTAGAAGCGACCTCGTTTTATTTTGAAAATAAAAAATGGAGGATTTGATGGTGTGTGCATTCTTTTTATTAAATGTGAGAACTTCACAGAATATTCCTTCTTGTCTTTCAGTTGCACAGAGGCTACTCCCTTGCTTGCGGGTTTCAATCAGAACCCATTATAATTTTTATCATGCCCTTTTGGACCATTATAGGTCATTAAGTACGGAAAATTGCCTTTTTTCATCTCAATAAGTTAACGCCGCACACCAAGACTATGCTTAATGGGATGGGTTTTCCAGCACCACCAATCCTATATTGTAGCAAATAAAGATCTCAACTCCAGGGTCTAATTTCAAATAGAATGTCAAGTTTATTCATATATAAGCTGCACCGCGAAACACACTTCTGAAACTACGTGTCCTTGCGTGTTGGACATGGCGGTTTATCATTATTATTTATTTCATTTAAAAAAAATTTTGGTCACTGCGTTTATGCATGTGTACTTATGGTCATACAAAGTATTTGGTTTGTTCCACAGTATTTTGAATAGTGCATTCGACTTTGGCAATGAAAAAAATAATGCAATGCAACGAACCCTCTGTTGCATGCATATCGAATTTTGTTGTTCCCGTTGTTTCTTCCGGGGGTCAGAATAAGAGAAGGGGGACAAAAGAGAAAACGTTTCTGGCATTCTGAATATATTCCAAGGTATCAACTATTATAGAGTACCTGATTCAGCACTGTAGTTTTTTTTCTCGCAAGAGTGTTGCCAACATAGCTTTTGGAAGTTTCAAGTTATAAGAAAAACTTGTGGAAAGGGTCATCTTTGTCATGGGTACCAGGCAAAGGAATTGAATTTTGCAAGTTTTGAAGGACTCAACTCTTGATCAGAGGACTTACTTCTCAGTTGCCTTTCTCCGCATTTGGCTGCTGAAGAAATGGCTGAATGATTGTTTGTAATAGTATATAGTAATGGGTTCAGGATTCATGGATTGGGTAGCTGAGAAGAATTGATTGATATAATATCAGTGTTGAAGGACCCTGTAACACTTCATTCTCACTTCTCCTCTCAAAAAGGAATGAAGATTTTCACACCTACTTGCTGGCATATGATTGGCCAATTCAGGGGAAAACAAAGAAGTGATTTCCACTTTTGTGTCCTTGTATGAGTCTCAATGAGTCTTACAAAAATGGGATTTTGGCAAGGCTTTCTGGTCTCAGGAAAAATCGGGTTCCTCAGCTGGTTGTGGCCAGATGCTGGAGAATTGCTGCATTTGGGATGTGTCACATACTGTACAGTTGAAACTAGATAACTTGAGTCTCATCAAGTCAAATGCCTACATGTTTTAATTTTTCAACTCCCTGCTGTCTTCATTTCCCTTAGAAAAAATGCATTAAAAAGCCTCTCTCACTCAATTGCTGTCCAAGCCACCATAATTTAAATTTTTGGAGGTCTTTGGTCTACTATTTTATCAATGTAGGAAAGGGAAAATCAAGGATAATGTAACTTGAAGTGCTTTGAAATAAATCAAAGGAAAATTGAGCAAATGAACCCTTGCTCCAAGTTCAGAATCCTGTAAACTAATTAAAAAAAGCAATTCAAGGCCCAGAATATCACCCATTACAATTTCCTTGTAATTTTTATATCTTTTCCTACAACTGGAAACCTTCCAAACTTGATTTTTTTAATGTACTGTATCTTGAAGTTTAACTGAAAGTTGATCAACTGTGCTGGCATCAAGAAAATTAGAATATTCTATCCTTTTTTCATTTGAAAAGTGATTCATGAAATCATTTGGGAAACAATTCAGCTAGGAAATTACTCAACAAGAAACACAAAATTTTCAAATTGCATGCATTTTCCATTGTTTTCTCATCAAATACCAAGATAATTTCAATTCAACTGTGGCCCTGAAAATTGGCATTGCTTCAATTATTATCCAATCAATTCTGCTTCCACAAAATGAATTGCGGAGCTTATTTCACAAGTACATCAGTACAGTCAAGCCTGTTCCAGTCAAATTCTGAAAACCCCACAAACAATTCTGCTTAGATTTAATTTCTGATTATGAAAACCCAAATTTTCACTGTAGATACTGAAGAATTAAGGAAACACAAAATTGGTTATTTTCTTGGCTTCAAACTATTGGATGAATGAGTTAACAGGATGTTCAGCTTGAATCCAAGGGTAACTTTGCCCAATCATATACATTAATTTTTCGTTGTCCAAAGCATAACATTTTTATTGTTCTTCTCCTTCCTTAGTTCTCAGAATAATAGCACAAATGAATATTTTTAATTACTTTTTGGGGGTTAAGGACGTGAGGTTTATGCATTAGATTGTTCTCAAAGGATTTCAGATGAGAATTGAATCCTGCATGCTTCAAATTAAGTCAAATTAAGTGAGTGAGGATCAACTGTACACAAAAAAAAGAATGTTCACTCTGTATTTTTCACTGAAATTAATTTTAAAGTTCCATCTGAAATAATTTTGCCAGGGAAATGCTCTGTGAAAAAACATGATTTTCCTGTAATTATTGTGCATTTCTTGTGGTTTTTTCTCATCATGATGAGTTACAGTATAAAATTGTAATAATCATGGCTCTTTAAACTATCAAATTGTTTGCGACCACAAAAAATGAAACAGAACAGCTGGAGATTAATTCAGTAGTCATTTCTGTCCCCTGGTTCGACACACGACCTTGTCAGTTGCGCTTAAAGTAGATTTATGCAAGGTCCATTTCGGACAGGAATTAATGAGCACAATAATACAATACAAGCACTCGGATCTCCTCGGTACAATTTTAAAACGTTTTCTTCATTTTTTCCTTTCGTCTGAACATCGATTGTACCCACGAAGTAAATAAATCTGTGATCAACCGGTCATGAACCTTTCCCACAAGCAGCCCATCACTCACTTTCGTTGCTTCTTATTCGAAAATCAGAATCATGTGTTACTATACTTCAAATAAGAGGGCGCCTACAGTGTTATTTTTTATCGCGTGATAAAATTGACAATAATATAAAGACCAAGACATTAATAGCAGTACTCATACACCACACGAAAGAACCTTGTATACCGAACGACCGGTGTAGACCGGATGTTTGGACAGATGTAACTAGGTGGATAAAAACTTAGAATCGATAAATACACATACTTTTCTTTGTTATTCTTGAGCTATTTAAAAAAAATGAATGGAAAAATATAGCTGGAATTTTTGAACATGGCTCATAAAATTGGCTTGAATTTTGGATCCAATCTGGCAAGAAACTTTGATTTACTTCAAATTCTTCGTTTTTTTGAGCATGTAAGACAGAAATTTAATGGAAGATTACTTAAAATGCTTTTAACGTTTAGAGTGCTTAACACAACAAATATGTGAAGAATTTTTTTTGGAACAGTTGCAAATGGAAAATGTTACTACTGTACAACTGTATATCTTATTTGAACCCTTTTTTAATTTCTTTTAAAAGCCGATCTTGTATTGCAATACTGTATATAAGCTGAAACAGACATAAAAGATCAGTTATTCATTTGAAAAGTGTATGAAACAGAGCAGAGGACTTTGAAACATACTTTTATTTCAGAAACCTTGCCATTGCAACTTCTAAAATAAAGCTAAATCACTTATTATCACAGCTTTATAATTCCTGCAATGCTAAATTTTCTTGTATAAAAATTCACTTATGAGTATTTATATTTTGAAAGATTTTTTCCAATCGTCCACAAGTTATGGGTTATATTATTTTGCCAATTAGTTGAAATGTTCATTTGACCGCACATAACAAAGGCAAATATTTCTTGTATTGAAATTATTATAGTATTATACAGGAAAGTTTCTTGATTACAACAAAATTTTTGTAATATTTTCTCACTCAAGAAAATGCTTTGACCAAGGAAAAAAAAGATTTCATGATGACAAATACCTTCTTTGTAGCAAGATATTGTATGTTGTAATATAATTTTATTGATTGTTTTTTTGTCATCATTCTTGTTCCTGCCACTGATGCCAGAATTCATTACCTAAAAGTGCAACACCTCTGAAATCAGGGCCAATTCCAGCCAAGAAAAATGCGTGAAAATTTTCGACATCTCTGCTTTCAAAATTTATTGATTATAAATCAACGCCTAAAAAATTCAGGCAAAAAACCCGGTACAGCCTGGGGCGATTTAGGTTCCTTGATATACAAATTTGAATCCCCCTCAGGGGGGTTCTGCTGACATGTCTCAGCACTTTTGACGACCAGCTGCTGCTTGATACATATAGTCATGGGAAGTAAAATGAAAAAAAAAAGATTGATTTTTTTGCTTCATTTTTTATAACCTTGCGTCGTCGTCGCTTCAGCAGGCTCTAGGGCCTTCGTGTAAGGACGAACGAAGCCCTGGCCCTTTGTTTAGCCTCCTTAGGGCTTAGCCCACACCAACCGTTGCTGGCTTTGGACTTGCCCGATCGAGGGTTGCAGTAATACTGTATACTTGTATATATAGTAGTTTTATAAGTCCGCCCCTTTTTTTCCTTTACATTATTCTTTTTTCTCCTTGCCCAGCACATGAGCAGCTCAGCGGTGAAACAGGTATGGTTGAGGCCCTCGGCGCGGGTTTCACTCAGTTTGCGCCAGGGTTGCGTGCGTCCGGGTTCTGCTTGGCTGCTAGCTCGCTCTTATCACAGTTGTTAATATCGCTGGGTATATACTGTCCATCACATCGAAGACATCCCCCTTTTTTTTTTTTGGTGCGTGAGGGGTATCGTGTCCCATTCAGTCCTTGTGCCGAACTGTTCACACTGTGGTGTGCTGTGCTGTGGATCACGTTGCTTGAGGGTTTTTGGGGCCCCTTTTTTTGGAAGGCTTCATCATCATCATCACAGCAGTATAACCGACCTTATTATCCTTTATCCAAAGTATAAAGGACGAAGGGGTTGTCGTCGAAAACTTCGAGTAGTAGTCCTCACCTGTCTTTGATTGTCCAGACGTATACCTTCGAAAAAAAGAAAACAATAAAAATCGAACCTTTTCAAAGGAAATTTCAGTGAAGAGCAAGGAAAACATTGAATCCAAGAGATCTTGATGAGGTAGGGAAAGAAGCAATAATTTGTTGAGGAAAAGAGAGACAGAATACAGCAGTCAACCCTTGAACAATGCACTTAATTTTTGTCACAGACTATATAGTCAGTTGTGTGAAAAGTCTGTTGTGAAAATTCAGTTATTTAAATACTGTATTTACTCAAGTACCATGAGCACCTTTTTTCTCAAATTTCAGAAGAAAAAAAGGGGTGTGTGTCATAAGCGGGTACAAAGTTTTCAAGAAGTTTTAGGAAGTTATGTGTTAATTATACTTAATTATAATGGAGAAATTTGGAACAAATGTACCAAGAAAACTTGCTTATACTGGAAAAGTTGAAAATTGATCAGATTATTATTCAATTCATGTCTAAAGTCAAATTTTTGTTGTTATTTTCGAAATTTTGTGGATTTATATTCACTAAAAATTGGGGTGCGCGTCTTACTTGGGTATAAGGTTTTAGCAATATTTCCAACTGAAAAACCCCTTTGCATGCCTTACTTGAGTGCGCATGGTACTTGAGTGAATACAATAATTACAATTTTTACTTTCAACCATTAATTTTAAACCAACAGAAGTCTGTGGAGCTGATTTAGTCTGTTGCATGGGAAAAAAACTGCCTCCCAAGGCAGTCCATTGTGTGAAAATCTGTTGCACAGGAGGTCTGTTGTGTGGGGGTCAACAGTGTATTGCAGGAGATTGTAATTGATGATATTCTGGGTCTTAAATTGCTTCATGAATTAGTTACTGAAAAAAAAGCTGAAGTTGGATGCAAGGGTTCATTTGCTCAAATGATGTTCAATTTGCTTTCAAAGTGCAGCAAGTAGCATATTTAACTGCTATCCTATTTCCTGATGTGTCAATCAAATAATATTTAAAAGGTCTTCAGAAAATTTGATTCATGGAGGTTTGAGGAGGAAAGCCTGTGACTTAGAGAGGTTTTTAATGGATTGTTTTTTCTGAAAATTTAAACCAGGACTTGAAAAAAATTTCACACATAGTATTTGACTTATTTAAGTAGGTTTGAGTTATCAAGGTGCAACTGTGTGCTTTTATGTGTCATATGTTTTGTGTTTGGTACAATTAGAAAGCTACTGATACAGTGGTATGCCTCACACAATGGAGACCTCGAAAACATGACAAATGCTGCTGCAAATACCTCAGTTCTTTACAGAATGCCAATACTTTACTGTCCTTATCAAATTCATCTGTAAATGCTATGCTTAATCCCTTGCATCAGTCCATTGATATTTTACAGCATTTTGCTGAGGCATAAACAAATAATTTTTGGAGGAAGAGACTTGTTTTCAAAGAAAAACTTTTTTATTACATACATCATGTGACCAGCAGTAAAAAGTATTAATTCTGAATTTATACCATATCTAAGCAATAAATGTTAGCTTTAAATACTGGAAAGGCAGTGTAAGCATTGAAGTATTGAAAAAACTTATCATATATTCCAACTTAAATATTTTCCAAAATAGTATGTAATTTTTCATATTTTATTCAGCATTCAATATCGATTCAAAAAAAGCCCAATAAATTATTCCAGTTTTTTATAACTATAAGCAAATGTATTATGCTTTGGGACACAAGTACAGTACTGTATTTCAAAAATACATGACTTATTTGAAGTTTAAGCAGAAAATTAAGTTCAGCTTTCTAGGTTTTGATATTTAAAACATATCCTTGTCTCGAAATCAGTTGATTCGACGCATTCTCTGCCACATAGAAAAAAAGTTTTCCAGGTTTCGTCCAGTTGAATAAATATTTCTTCGAATTGAAAACGTGCTGGATTTCCATTTCCTATGATTCAGTCTCTTCCATCCTCGTGAATATCCTGAAACAAAGAGAAAAATTAAATGAAAGAGAGAAATCAACCGCTATTGAAATTTCACAACTTTGACTGGTTGAATTGAAAACAAAGATTGGCCAGGATTTTATGTGAGTACTGTGTATAAAATTTCTCTTTATTTTTTCTTTTACATCAGCAAGAATAAAAAATTGATGAGAATCTTGAAATATGATGAATGTTGCAATGACTTTTCTCTGGGGAATTTTGCATTGCGATTCTATTTCAAAATTCGAGATGACCTTTCTGGACTCGAATCATCAAAAAATCCAAGACTAAAAGCATCAATTGACGGTGCGCAGTTTTTTGGCGCGCCAAAAATAGTAGAAGTACTCTATAACAGAAAAAAATGTATGAATCCTAGAATTATCGTGCAAACCGCAGATTATACTAAAAGTGTTTCACATTGTTGAAGGAAAACTCTGCTAGAAATAGTTTTAAAATATAATTCATGGCTATTGCAGATTTTAAACTGCATTAACAATATTCCAGATGCAAGAGACATCTGAGTGCTGAGGCAGTTACCCAGCCTCCAAGGGGATTTAATTTTAAAAGTACAAAACTACATTATGACTGCAGAAAAATGAAAGAAGCTGGAGCATCCTCACTAGTAATTATCGTCATGAGTATGTGGTGTGCTTTCTTGGAACATATGGCTTGCTGGCCACATCTGGCCTACAAACCTGTCTACATTGATCCACCTATTTTTGAATCTTAGCTATTTATGTGTATGAAAATTTTGTTATTCTTGAGCTATTTAAAAAAAATGAATGGAAAATTATAGATGGAATTTTTGAATTTGGCTCATAAAATTGGCTTGAATTTTGGATGCAATCTGGTAAGAATCTCCTATTTATATTTGAAATTCTTCGTTTTTTGAGCATGTAAGACAGAAATTTAATGCAAACCTAGTTGAAATGTTTTTAAAGTTTAGAATGCTTCACACAACAAATATCTGAAGAATTTTTTTGAACAGTTGCAAATGTAAAATGTTAAATGGAACTATCTTATTTGAACCCTTTTTTGATTTTTTGGAAAAGCTGATCTTATATTGCAATGTATAAGCTGAAACAGACATAAAAGAGCAGTTATTCATTTGAAAAGCGTATGAAACAGACTAGAGGACTTTGAAACATACTTCTATTTAAAAAACTTGGCCATTGTAACTTCTAAAATAAAGCTAAATCACTTGTTATCGCAGCTTTATAATTCTTGCAATGCTAAATTTCCTCTATAGAAATGCAGTTATGAGCATTCATATTTTAAAAGATTTTTTCCAATCGTCCACAAATTGTGTTATATTTTTGTGCCAATTAGTTGAAATGTTCATTTGACGACACATAACAAAGGCAAATATTTGTTGTATTGAAATTATTATAGCATTATACAGGAAAGTTTCTTGATTACAACACAATTTTTGTAATATTTTCTCCCTCAAGAAAATGCTTTGACCAAGGGAAAAAAAGATTTCATGATGAAAAATACCTTCTTTGTATAACAAGATATTGTATGTTGTAATATAATTTTATTGATTGTTTTTTGTCATCCTTCTTGTTCCTGCCACTGATGCCAGAATTCCTTACCTAAAAGTGCAACACCTCTGAAATCAGGGCCAATTCCAGCCAAGAAAAATGCGTGAAATTTTCGACATCTCTTTCAAAATTTATTGATTATAAATCAACGCCTAAAAAATTCAGACAAAAAAAACCGGTACAGCCTGGGGCGATTAAGGTTCCTTGATATACAAATTTGAATCCCCCTTAGGGGGGTTCTGCTGACATGTCTCAGCACTTTTGACGACCAGCTGCTGCTTGATACATAAAGTCATGGGAAGTAAAATGAAAAAAAAAGAATTGAAAAAAACGAAGTAAAAAATATTGGAACGCAGCAGCAGCGAAGTCGTCCGAGATCCCGGAAGCACATTCCTGCTTGCTTCGGGACCGGGAAACAAATCGGAGGAATCCCGAATCGGGTGTGGTTGGCTTGGCTCTGGACTTGCCCGATCGAGGGTTGCAGTAATACTGTATACTTGTATATATAGTAGTTTTATAAGTCCGCCCCTTTTTTTCCTTTATATTATTCTTTTTTCTCCTTGCCCAGCACATGAGCAGCTCAGCGGTGAAACAGGTATGGTTGAGGCCCTCGGCGCGGGTTTCACTCAGTTTGCGCCAGGGTTGCGTGCGTCCGGGTTCTGCTTGGCTGCTAGCTCGCTCTTATCACAGTTGTTAATATCGCTGGGTATATACTGTCCATCACATCGAAGACATCCCCCTTTTTTTTTTTTGGTGCGTGAGGGGTATCGTGTCCCATTCAGTCCTTGTGCCGAACTGTTCACACTGTGGTGTGCTGTGCTGTGGATCACGTTGCTTGAGGGTTTTTGGGGCCCCTTTTTTTGGAAGGCTTCATCATCATCATCACAGCAGTTATTGGCTGGAATAATAGGAAATAGGTTTCATATTTCCTGCTTCCCCAACAGCAGCTTTTGAAGCTCATCATCAGGAGTGGACAGAAACTAACAGGTCTGCATATGGAAGCTTTTTTTCTTTTGTTATACTGTACAATATCAAACCTCTTTGAAGCAAATTTCAGTGAAGAGCAAGGAAAACATTGAATCCAAGAGATCTTGATGAGATAGGGAAAGAAGCATTAATTTGTTGAGGAAAAGAGAGACAGAATACAGCAGTCAACCCTTGAACAATGCACTTAATTTTTGTCACAGACTATATAGTCAGTTGTGTGAAAAGTCAGTTGTGCAAATTCAGTTATTTAAATACCGTATTTACTCAAGTACCATGCGCACCTTTTTTCTCAAATTTCAGAAGAAAAAAAGGGGTGTGTGTCATAAGCGGGTACAAAGTTTTCAAGAAATTTTAGGAAGTTATGTGTTAATTATACTTAATTATAATGGAGAAATTTGGAACAAATGTACCAAGAAAACTTGCTTATACTGAAAAAGTTGAAAATCAATCAGATTTTCATTCAATTCATGTCTAAAGTCAAATTTTTGAAAAGACTTGTAAACCAGGACTTGAAAAAAATGTGACATACATAGCATCTGACTTATTTGAGTAGGTTTGAGTTATCAAAGTGCAACTGTGTGCTTTTATGTGTCATATGTTTTGTGTTTGGTACAATTAGCAAGCTACTGATACAGTGGTGTGCCTCACACAGTGAAGACCATGAAAAACATGACAAACTCTGCTGCAAACGCCTCAGTTCTTTACAGAATGCCAATACTTTACTGTCCTTATCAAATTTATCTGTAAATGCTATGCTTAATCCCTTGCAACAGTTTATTGATATTTTACAGCATTTTGCTGAGGCATAACAGAATATTTTTTGGAGGAAAAGACTTGTTTTCAAAGAAAAACCTTTTTATGACATACGTCTTGTGACCAGCACTGAAAAGTATCAATTCTGAATTTATACCAAATTTAAGCAATGAATGTTAGCTTTATATACTGTAAAGGCAGTGTAGGCATTGAAATATTGAAAAAACTTATCATATACTCCAACATAAATATTTTCCAAAATAGTATGTACTTTTTAATATTTTATTCAACATTTAATATCGATTTTGAGAACATGAAAGCCCAATAAATTATTCTAGCTTTTTATAACTACTCTATACAAGTACTGTATTTCAAAAAGTCATGATTTATTTGAAGTTTCAACAGAAAATTAAGTTCAGCTTTCTAGGTTCTGACATATCCTTGTCTCGAAATCAGTTGAATTGGACGCATTCTCTGCCACATAGAAAAAGTTTTCCAGGTTTCGTCCAGTTGAATAAATATTTCTTCGAATTGAAAACGTGCTGGATTTCCATTTCCTATGATTCAGTCTCTTCCATCCTCGTGAATACAAAGAGAAAAATTAAATGAAAGAGAAATCAACCGCTATTGAAATTTCACAACTTTGACTGGTTGAATTGAAAACAAAGATTGGCCAGGATTTTATGTGAGTTCTGTGTATAAAATTTTTCTTTATTTTTTCTTTTACATCAGCAAGAATAAAAAATTGATGAGAATCTTGAAATATGACGAATGTTGCAATGACTTTTCTCTGGGGAATTTTGCATTGCAATTCTATTTCAAAATTCGAGATGACCTTTCTTGACTCGAATCATCAAAAAGTCCAAGACTAAAAGCATCAATTGACGGTGCGCAGTTTTTTGGCGCGCCAAAAATAGTAGAAGTACTCTATAACAGAAAAAATGTATGAATCCTAGAATTATCGTGCAAACCGCAGATTATACTAAAAGTGTTGCACATTGTTGAAGCAAAACTCTGCTAGAAATAGTTTTAAAATAAAATTCATGGCTTAGGAATAATTTTCCACCTATTGTCAACAAAAGCCATAAATTTTGATAAAATCCATATGCCTGAATATTTCACAAAATAAATAATACCTTCTTCTCGAGAAATACGGTGATTGCAGATGCTTTACAAATAAGAGAGATAAGAAATTAGGTCGGAAATCACAAGAAATAACCTCGCATGTGGGGGTAATTAAGGTCGTAATTATACACAGTTGCCCTCGTCGGAAGTCATCATCCCGAATCGTCCAACATCCTGTACCTGAAAAGGTGCAAGAAATCCCCCGCTATCAACCTGTCATTATCCACAGTCGAAAGTGGACCAAGGTATTGAAACACCTGCAGCTTTTGAACCACTTGGGAGGAGAAGGAAAAAAAGAAAAAGATGTACATCTTGGGCATTCCAGCGATTATTACGTCCTTGAATAAAAACTAATAGCTAATCATCTGGCAGACAGATGAAAGTTTACGATGCTCCTATTTAATCCTCTGTTGTCATTTTCCTCACGTTCCGGCATCATTGCAGAGTTGCCATTAGTGGTGGTGGTGGTGGAGGTCTGGTCTCTTTCAAGAAACCACAAGATTCATTTCCCTGGTGATGAGAAAATGCCCTTCCTTTGCAGTATTTACATGTATTTTGCATCGATGAACAAATGAATAAATTGCAATGGTGTTTATTTTTTGAAAGAGTTCAGGATCATCATGCAGGGCTAAAAAATGAGTCGCAAAACATATCTATATAGATGGCTTTTTATAGGGGTGTTGAAATTTTTTTTAAACCCTGTAAAATTGATGTCTATATATGCTGATGAATAATATACAGGATTTAAAGATTTAAGTACGAGATGCATTTTTTCTCGAATGCAAGAGGGAAAAAATATGGTTTGCATCTTAAATGATTATGAATGTTTCATACTTTTTTCAGAAGTTTAGAAGTGCATTACATTGGATTCCTGTGGGAAATGTTGGACCAAGTTCAACAGAAAAACTTACATCAGTGGAAAAATTGAATGTTCATTGAATTCTGTTTCATTAATGTCTAAATTCAAGTTTGGGTGCTCTTGTCTTTTAAATTTCGCTGTTTCAGAGTCACTAAAAATAGGATGCGTGCCTCACTTGGGATGATGTGTTATAAATTGTCAACTGAAAAACCTTGCAACAAAAAAATCATCATACAGATATTAATAGATAATACATGACAGTACACACAAATGCATCAATAATAAAGCCTTCCCATAATATTTTTAAAAGAATGACAATAATGACAGCCCAATGCAATTTTCTGAGCACAAATTGAAGCACAAGGTGTTCAGCCTGCTCCACCAGATAGATTTTAAATCTATTTAACAATAAATTAGGTATAATATTTGAAAATAGATCAGATAAAGCTAACAATTTATCGTGGCCTACAAGAGCATCTTTTTTCTCAACTATTTATTTCATGCATGATGGTTTTTCAGATTCTCAGAGTTCTTTTATTGAGAATAACCTGGCATCAAATGGGTAAAAGAATGCAACTTTCATAAACTAGAAAAAATGTGTCTCCCATTATTTCAAAAGTGCAAAACCTAAGCGCAAAAAACCACCCAAAGTCACCAAGAAAGTGTAAAAAGATTATGGGTTGATTTTTTGTGCATGCCAAATACATTTTTTACCTGTTCAAGGGAAATATTTGTAAAAAATTGCCAAAAATATTCTCATCAAGAAATTTGTTTGTACTAAAAAAAACCATGACTTCTGCTTCATACATGGTGAACTTCTGAGATTCTCAGAGATCTTATGACAGTGAGACTTGGTGTCAGACAAGAGAATCAGGTCACGAAGAAGCAAAAGTTCATCACCATGATTTAATTTTTAATGTTATTTATTCCTTTTTAATTTTTGCAGTGGACACAAGGAGGAAGGTGTTGGAATAATAAGAGCATGAAGTTGGCGGCCATGATTTGCTTCCCTCGGACTCGGTTCGCAGTTGTGGCCTTGGTAGCTGTGGTCTTCTTCACTCTCTCAGCAGGTGAGTCCATTTTTCAATCATCGTTTTGGCACTTCGCCGATAATTACGCATTCCGAAGCAAGCCAGAATTATTATTTCCGCATTTCTAGGTTTTTACTTACTCGATTTCATTAACTGCTGTACCGGTTTGTTTTTTCGCTGAAAGGAAGAACAGCCTGTGAGATATATGCATGTTTCGAAATTTACACAGCAGTTTCAGAAAAAAATATTTTCATTGCATTTCTGTACTGGTACATGAGTAGAATTGTCTATGAAAAAAACCAGTTGCTTGCAAAATAAACACCTATAAAACAAATTATCTGAGACCTGATTTCTCACATTTATTCAGGAGATCATTCAGTGAAAACAATGGTCATCATACCTGAAATTGAGTAAGTTCAATTTCAAGGAAGGAACAAAACCTTTTTACAATATATAGCAATTAGAAGTAGCATTCAATGAAGAATTTAAAAAAGACTCAATTCTTGAAAGGCCAGAAAGAGTTCCTTCCCAGTGCTGTTGTTTGCCATTTGGTAATGTTCAGTACTGTACAAGTATTTGGCTTTGCAGTATCATAAAGTTATTCCAGTTGGTTGGTTACCTCATGGGAATTCACTTCAGTGAACTTAGTATTCCCAAAAGATGAATGAAGTTCTTGTGGGTCAGGGAGAAATCAGGTTATTTACTTTCTGACCCACAATTAACTGAAAGACAAAAAAAAGTTAAGGAGCTTTCCATGCATAGGAAAAGAAACCTTTGTTAAGAAAGAAAAATTCCTGGAAATTGTAATTAATGATTTTTTGGGGATCAAATTTTTTGGGGATCAAATGAGCTGATAGGTTGCTGAACTTGGAGGCAATGGTTCATTTGCGCAATTAGTACTTTACTCCTTTTTAAAACATGTCAAGTTACTTTTGTTCTTTCCAGTGTCAATACAAAAATTGCCAAACGGCGCTCAAAAATTGGAAATATGCAGATTTTTTTGGGAGAAAGCCTTTATTGAGTTAAAGATGTTTTTATTGCATTGATTATAAGGAAAGTCAGACAAGGGTTTCAAAAAATGAAATAGGGAGGTTTGAATTATTGACCTTTAATTGCAAAATATTTCAACCATTTCAATGAAAGTAATCATCAACAAAAATAAAATGAATCACAAAATCAGTTTTGATGTTGGTTTTTATTGTCATTCATGCACTTACTGTTGAAAACTACATATAGTGCTCGCATATAGGTACATTAAGCACCTTCACAACATCTTCAAGGTCAATCATGATATCCACATCTGAAAGAAAAAAAAACCCATGTATGAAAATAACTATTATATAAAATATATTACCTGAGGTTGTCCTTCAGCAAACTCACATGCTGGGAGAAAACGTGTCCTCAAGTTTTAGTTCTCACACTTGACACAAGGAAAAACATGACAAGGGGATTCCATCATTTTATCCGACAAGACACTACGTATATAAATACTGTACCACAATGAACTCATCATTATCGCGATGGAATGCATTAATGGCAAAGTGATAATGTTTCTGTGGACAAAGGGTTGACACATTTGCGAGCAGGAACATTATCATATGCTAGGAATTCCCACCCCCGCGGGGGTAAAAGGTGTGTCAATAAAAAAAAAACTACACAACAACAACAAAAAAAGAGTCACACTGATTTGATGAATAAGAAAAAAAAAAGACAGGGGTTTTTCAGTTCCTTCCGCGATTGCGCACACGCCCAACTTCTTTGTCAAGTGTGTAACACACACACACACAAATAGAAACGCGTTCAGGAACCGGTTCCCCCGTGGTTAAAACTCGTTGATAAACGGGTATTCCTTCGTGTACATAAGGAGTGAATGACATAGTTGAGTGGACAAACGGGGGACAAATTCTTCCCATTTTGCACTTTGATCTTGGTTCAAGTTCTCAATGATAGACAGACTCTCAATAATTTTTACTATCCAAAGAAAAGGACCAAGAGAGAAAGAGAGGGAGAGAGAGGAAGTGTACAAAGAGTTGAAACCAGGAATGGTATCATGCCTTTAATCACTTTCCTAGAGCAGGAAGCAAAACAATCAAAAGAATTGCCAAATTTTAAATACTGCTGTTTCAAAATCACAGCAGTAAAAAAGATTGTCAATCCCAATTGAATGAAATTTGAAGGTGAGAAAGAAGTACTGCACTTTTGTACAGTGGTATGTTACATGATAAAAAAAATGATCCCATTTTGTGTATCTGCTTTAAAAGCCAAACTATTTTTTTCTGTATTACAATAAGAACAAACAATTGATTTTTTCTGGGCAAAAATTGTTTGCCCTTGACAAAAAACTTGCCTTTTAAAGCAAACTTTTGCATGAAGAATTTTTTCAAATTTTTGAAAGAAAAATATGTAAAAATGCAAAATTTATCAGAACTAAAATGATGCCAAGATTTTTGAGGCCTTCTTTTACAATTTGTCTCTTGCCTCAGAATAATTTGAACCACGTAAAGTGTCACAGGCTTGAAATTTTTGCAATGTTTTACTGTATTTTTGGTTTTGTTTTAAAAATATGTTTTGAACTTTTTTTTTCTCTATAGATACCATATTTACTTGATTGCATTTTTGAAAAAAAGAGGGCGTGGCTGGTACTTGAGTGGATAGGGTCATTTTTTGTAATTCTTGGGTATTTTGTCAAACATTACCTCAAGTATGCAGGCCTCAAACTTGTAGTCAGTTTTGCTTATAAATGAACATTGCAATTATCAGCATCAGCTGTGTCAGTACTTTGAAGTACCAGTTATAATGATTGAGAATGTGCAGCCAAAACCTGTATACATTCTATTTGTGTACCAATTGCATATGATAGAGGTGGACTTTCTCTACGACATGGTCTTGTCTACAACTATTTTCTCGGTATAACAAACTTTGTTCTGGCCCCACAGGTTTCTCTCCTCATATTATAAACATTCTCTGCAGTAAATTCTCTCTGCAAAGCCATTCTTCTCTGGTTCCTTAAATCAGAATGAAAAAGGTCAAACGTCGGATTACTTTGATATAAATGTTGAGGCTTCTAAGTAAACTCATCCACAAAAATTCCACAAAAACAGTTTAGAATTTGAAAAGAAACCTATCAACTTCTTTCACCAAGTCTACCATGCTTGGAACTGTAAATAGCATGAAAAATAATTTTCAATTGACATTTCAAGCTACTTGTTTATCACTTTTGAATTTTGAAACTTTCACATGCATTTTAGAATTTTAAAGCACTGTACATTTTGGCCACAAAAACTCAAAAGGGAGTTTTGAAATTTAAATAGAAACTTCTAAACTTCCTTCTCAAAGTCTACCAATCTTGGAAATGTGAATACTGTATGAAAAAGAATTTTTCAATTGACATTCAAAGCCACTTGTTTTAAACCTATAATCTGCTGACACATGACCTTTTTCCTTCTGATTCATTTCTACACTTATTGCTGTAAAAACTTTGACATTGTTTTAAAAAGGGAAGCAGCCATGTTGAGTCAGAATGAGAGACATGCAAAAATAGTTTCCTTCCTGCTATAATACTGTACTCTATTTTTTTTTTCGACACAGGAATGGCAAGGTCAGTCCCGGGCATTAATTTCTGTGGTGTTTATCCTAGGGATTACGTCAACATGGCGTGTCCCGGATGCCAGCCGGACTGCGACTAACGAGATTCCCTCTCGGGCGCCTTTAATTGGTAATTAACTGCAGCCCAAACTGACCTTCTGGAGGCTATTCATTCCCTCAGCTAGCTTTTCACTGTGACAAATGTTTTCGCCTTGATGTGTTAGCTATTGCTGGCTGTTCGTCCAACACTCTCTTTCTCTGTCTCTGCCAGCACACTGTTCACTGCTGAATATTAAAGCTAAAGTAATAATTGGAAAGTTTTCCTTTTGCATCAGACATGGTACTGAAAAAAGTCTGAAAAAAAAAATCTGAAGCTTGAAACATCATAGGACAGTGTTTCCCAATGTGTGGTGGTCCTCAGACTGGTCCTGATCCACAGAAGCTTTTTTTATTTTTTATTTTTTGGTGGTCTGCTGGAAATTTTCTTCAGCATAATAAATTTATCAAAAGTAGCACAGAAGTCTGTTATCTTCATTTGAAATTTTGGAAAGACAATGGCAGTTGAAATTATTTGATGAAAAATGAAAGTTGACTTTTCTCCAAATGATGCGCTTCAGAAAATTTTTGACGTGCTGAAATAAATTATTTGAATTTTTCATTATGAGAAACCTTTCTCCAATCCCATCATTGTAATTTTTTAAAGACATTCCACTATATCTGCTTCATTTATTGGGGCATAACTTAAAGTTTCAAAATAAGCAGAAGCTGTTCAAATACCTGCCACAAAGTCCTTAAAACTACATGAAAAAGGCTAGGTGCAAGAAACTGCAGTCTAAATTAGTTTACAGGATGCAGAACCTTGAGGAGGGATTTCATGAACCAATTAAAATTGCTCAGGTAATTTTTCAAAAGCATTACCATCTTAGAATCTACTGTCCTTCCTTGTCTTCAAACATTTTTGGTTGAGAAGGTTCACCATTCAAACATTCCAAGGTAATGAGGCTCAGCAGGTTACATTGTTTTAAAGGGACTAGAAGAAAGTTTGACTTGGATAAGTCTTCAGCTCAGTAAGGTTATTTACTTACATTTCATATGTTCTTCAGAAAATTTCCATCTTAATTTTTATCAAAGAAATTTTGCAAAGAATCTCTGTGCAGAAAACTAAGAATCAAGGATTAAAATTGTTTTTCACTTGATTCAAAAGCAAGTCCCACTTCTTGGTTTATAAATATATATACTGTACATGACATTCTTCCCCCAAGAGCTTTTAAATTATTTCCTCACCTTGCTGGAGTCTCTTTGATGGAATGAAATTGAAAGAATTCCCTCATTTTTTGCAGTTGTTTCACATTCCACAGCATGGATACTGTTTGCATACCATCATACCTTCCTGTTTGAGGTTCAATTCCCCTGACAAGAAGACAATTTCGCAATATTTATCCCGTCTATGTGTCAAACTTTCATTTTTCTTGACTGTTGTTATCTTTGAACTGGGATTTATGGAATGAAACATTCCATTCCTGGGTGGAAAAATTCAGATGAGGGAGAAACAGGAGCACCATGAGAAATTCTAATGAGTTCCCTTCTGAATGAGAAAATGTTTTCTGTGGAAAGGTAAAGAAAAGGGGATTCAGGATTTCTTATTCCAGGCCAGGACGAGATAAACTAGGAATAATTTTCAAAATCAGGTTTTGTTTGTATCATGTGAAGGTTTCATGATCAACCAGGAACCGGTTCTTGTGTCAGAGTGTATTTGATTGCAGTTCTTCAGGGCAGGGTTTTCCAAAATTTGGACAAAGGGCCACCCCTGCCCCACAGCAGCAGTGGTCTGTGTGAAAATTATTCCTAAAGCTCCAAAATAAGTTTGAGTTTTTCCAAGATATATCAAGATATATTTCAATCGAATTTTTTGATTGTCTAGTAAGAAATTCAGAAAGAATATTTAATTTTTACCAAATCCTGGAAGAATCAAAACCTTAACTTGATGGCACAATACTGGGGGTTCTCTTCCTGCCTGCTTGAATATTGTAGGAATATCAAATTAAGGTGAACTATCTGGAGGGCAATCTTGTCTGCAATGATTTTTTTCTGTATAACACATTTATTGGAGAGACCACATAGGGTTCTTTTCTCAAATAATCAGGGTTTTCTACAACAAAATTCTCTAGAGGGTGAATTTTTTCAGTCCCTTGAACTTCACTGTAGAGAGAGTACACCTGTATCTTAAATCTGACAATTCCTGAGAGTTTATAGACTGAAAAGTTGAATTCAGGATGCATGTGGATTGATATAAAACCTCGATTTTTTGTCCTGATACCCAACATTGCAATGCGGGGTTTGGAGGCAGTTTTATCCTAGTTGGAGATGGAATATTTCTGTCACAGAAAGGATGATTTAGTTGCTGTCTTAATTTTATTCATGCAGTGCAACTGTTGGGCTGCTGTCATAATCTTTTTCTCACTTCACAAGCCAACTCAAGATACTTGGACACTTGAATGATTTTTTTGCAATGTTTCAAAACAATATCTGCTTTAGTATTGTTGGGGACTTGCACCAATCCTTCATTGTTGATTCAGATAAAAATTATTGATGCAAAATATGCAGCCCATCAACAACAAAAAAAGACTGGGAAAATTCCAGCTTCTCCTGCTTCCAAAGTTTTCCATTTTCACTGGTGCTGCAATTTCTTCAATATTTATTTCATTTGCCAATCAAAGGCTTCAAAATGTGTATGCTTCTTCTCATCTGATTTTTGATCAAGGTATTACATATATTTTGTATTGGCATTTATTCATTTTGGTAACAGTTTTTGCAGAGATGGGTTAACGTTTCTCAGGAGAGCTTGTTGGGAAGTCTTTTTTGCTCATAATTTCATTCTTTTGATAAAGCTTTGCTGGGACCATTTCTGAAATAAAATTCAAATTTGGGATTCCTTGAAGAATTCTTGTCTTTGCTCCCTGGCTGCGTATTTTCTTCATCTATGAAATGCAAAAGTTTTTATTTTTTCTCAGTACTGTACACATATTATTTTTCTCTGTCACAGAGGCAGTAGTACCCAAAAAGTTTAGTATACCTGATAATATTTTCACAACAACATAGTGATACAATGTCTTTTCTTCTCAACACTGAAGAAATTTATTGAGGTTGCAACTGGCCTCGAATTTATGGTAAAAACATAAACATGCAGTTCTAGGATCCAAAGGGTATAATAGTGACATTGGATGAGTTCTTGCAATTTATTCAAAATATCAGCCTTGAACCGGTTTTATACAGGAATTGAGTCCATATAAAAACCTTCATTCATCACTAATTATGCCTCAATCCAAAATGAAACCCATTACTTGGGGAACAAATGTGGGAAAATAAAGAAAAAGAACGTCATCGGAAAAATAAGCCTCATCCGTGGAATATGAGGTCGAATTGGCAAAAATACTGCATCTAAAAGTCTGAAATTTCACGGTCTCTTAGAGATAAAATGTTTTCCGTTTATTTCTTCACGCGGAAGTTCGATTCGACACAAAACACGAGTCATTGGTTTCAATGGAAGCTTTCAAGGAGAAAAACGGGCGTCGATCCGACAAAAAAAACCTTGCGCAAATAACGA
Source organism: Notodromas monacha (assembly GCA_905338405.1). NCBI lineage: Eukaryota > Metazoa > Arthropoda > Ostracoda > Podocopida > Cyprididae > Notodromas > Notodromas monacha. The sequence goes on from CAJPEX010000773.1 coordinate 57,940, forward strand.
GGAAAAAGGCGGAAACAAATCATTTCGTTCTTCGAAAGATTCACTGTGTAAAAAAAAAAAACGTATTTTTAAAAATTGAAGAAAGAAAAAACTCGAAGAATTTTCCATTTGATTAGTTGATGAGAAGATGCATTCGAATTTAGCTCATTATTTTTGAACCACACGCCAGAACTTTTACAATTTCTTCTCTCGAATATCAGGTGCTGGGTTTTTTTTAATGAAAAAAAGAAATCGCTGGGAAATCAATTTTGCGATTGATTGAGCGTCTACCGGAAGTTGTCTCCATATTGGGACATGGGATTTTTTCCCACGGCAATTAATTTTTCGATGAGGAAGCGAGAGCTTCTTATTAATAACCCTGATATTGCCTTTGAGGCACGTGTGTGAGTTTTATTTTTTCTCCGATATTTCTGTGCATTTCTTCGTCTACTTTTTGCATGCATGGGCGATGAAGCGAGTGCGAAAAAATCTGCGGTGTTTATTTTTCGACGGAAAAAGTGAAACTGGAGAAATTGTTCAGCGATTTGTGACGAAGTGTTTTTCTTTGTTGTTGGTGAAGAGGCCAAGTGTGGACAATAACTGGTCTTGTTCTTTTTTCTTTTTTGTTGTTTTCCAAATTTTCATTAATGGGTTCTGGCATTTATTATTATTGATATTTAGTGGTCTCGAAGCTAAATTTTGAGTCGTCTTCGTCGACCGCAGTTTTCGACTGATTCGTGTGGATTCAAATGAAGTTTGGAAAGGTTTTTCTGTGAAGATTTTAGTTTATTTTTTAATTTTGAGGAAAACAGGGAAATTTGAACATTTTCATGTTGAATTCAAAGGCACGAACAAAATAAAATCGTACCGTAGCGAGGTTCCGAGTTGAGAAAACCACCTTTTCTTTTGTGAATGAAGTAATATTTTAATTGAGTTTAGATTGCTGAATTTATTGCTTGGAACTGCTTTTCAAAGAAGTTGAACTTTGCCATGTCTATAACGTGTAGAAAGTGAATCATTTCCCCAATTATAGTTTTTTATTTATTTTCAAAAATTCACGAAGTTACAATTTTCGTACTTTTTTCCTGGGTCACATGAATAAATGGCGAAAATCGTCCAGAAAATTTGTGTCATGGAGATATTCAATGTATTGTTTCTAAAGTAATACAAAACCTGAAATTTACGACAGTTCAATATTTCAAGACGGGGGTTTGAGTTTCAAGGTTCAACTATGCAACTTTCTTTGACTAATTCAAAATACATTTTTTTTTGATTTTACATGATCTGTTTGTCAAGACGAATTTCTGGTCAGACTACTTCCTGATTTCAGAACATGCTGGGTCACATTTTTCCCTTAGACTTCATGCAATAAGGAAATTTGTCATTTTTAAATATTTAGGAGAAACTCGAGAAAAAAACTGAAAAATATTTGATTAAGAATGCGTTTTCCTCATTTTAAACATGGAAAATGACTGCCAGGAATAAATTTGTATGGAACGTGAAAATAAGCTGAGAAAACCCGCGGTTTTTCGATTCTATCTTGGCAAAAACGTTTTATGAAAAAAAAAGAATTTTCGAGATAGTTTCCGAGGGTTACTCAAGTATGAAATCAATTTTACTGGTTCACGAGATCAATCCTTGATTACTTTTGAAATCTGTTTCTCTAGAAATTCATTCTGCGTTTAAAAAAAAAATTTGATTCGAATTGTTCCAGAAAAAAATTGGCAAAAAGTATCAATCATCTAAAGTTATATACATCGCTTCCTAAAATTTTCCAACATGATTAAAACAACATTCAATATAAAACTTTGCTTCTTTATTTTTTCGTAATTATAGAAAAAGCTTTCGTCCGTATATTCGGCGAAGATGATTCTGAATTGATGATCCAAAAGAAGCGGAATCGGATGTACTTCCGTTGATGAACGAGTTCAAATGTGGGACAAGGTCCATCATTATCATCGTTTTTGCCTTCAAAAATAAAATAAAAAACAAAACAAAAAAAATATGTACGTGCTCAAGACAAATGACTGGAAACTGGAGCAAAGTTCGTCACCCAGCAGCCAAAACAAAAGGTGTTTCAGTGTCATGATGAATCTTTTTTCTTTCAACAAAATATAAAAAAAAAGAAGAAGAAGAAGAAGAAGAAGAAGAAGAAGAAAAATGAAGACAGTCCATGTGTGTCTAAATGTACTTCTTATACGTGTTTGAGGACGTGGGAAGACTATACGACAAAGAGAATGAGACTCCACAGAAAATCTCTTGCTTTTTTTTTCTCTTCCCGATGAGAGAGAAATTGCCAGCATTTTTTCTGCCAACCTTCTTCTTCTTTTTCTTCTTGGTGAAATTGTATATTTAAGAAAAAGAAAAGAGAGAAGGGAAAATTGTGCACACGATGAGGGAGAAAAACCGCAGACAGCAATTAAGTGGTTGGATGCTAATAACGCGGTCAATGTTACGCAGGCTGGTGTTATTCGGTCTGGTTTTTTCCCCTCGGAAATTATCCCATTTCCTCCAGGAATTTTCTTCCAACAGCTGTTTTTCACACCTGTGTTTTAAAAAACACACACACACACACACACACACACACAGGGGATAAATACAAAGTCAGGTGATAATGAGCTGACACGGTTTCTTCTTCTTCTTCTCTGGAGAGATGCACGAGTTTTTTCTTTTCTTTTCTGGGTGATGGATTTTAACCTGGATTTCCCTGCTATTGTCCAGCAAAGACAACAACGAAATGAAAAACCCAACAGAAATGGGTTCAGTTGCGAAATACTTGTTTCCTTCAAAAATATATAATTTCCGAACTTTTTATAGCTTTTCGGTCAGTTTCAGCCTTTCCAAAACAGAAGACTGTTTTGAAAACGCAACAATAGAATGAAAGCGATTGAGGTTTTTGCGGTTTCAAGGCACTCGAAAATTTGCTCAAAAATGCCTTTTCCTTGAAATATATACAAAAAATTTTTTTCTGAAAATTACAGTACAATACAGTACTGTGAAGTAAAATTCGAGGGAGAAAATAAAAACATTTTCTCACAATTGTGTGGCATGAAACGGTCGACATTTAAAATTTAAACTTCCATTTCAGAATCAAAAATATATCGTTTTTTTCGGTGCTGAAGTAAATGACTCGTTTCCCTGGAAATTCCGAAATTTAATGTCCCGATTTCCTCGATATTTCGTGGTTTCAGATTCGAAGTTATTTTGGGATTACTATTTTTTTCCGCTGCCATTGAAGGTTTAATTTTATTTCTCCTTCTTGGGGTTTTTTTCTTCAGTTTTTTTTTTTTTAGTTGAAAGCAAGACGATTATTCCACTTTTGGTTCGGAAAAGTGCCACGTCGCCTCAGTACCTAATGAATGGTTGTCGTATCAAATTCTTTTTCACTGCAGCGAAATATTTATGCTTAACGGAGCTGCATTTATTTCAGGGAATATAAAATTCATTCTCGAAATACCCTCGCTTTTTTCAACGGAATTTTTGATGGAATATTTCGTTATAAATATAGCGAGGCGATAATGGCGGAAATTTCAATCCGACGTCGTGAAGTTTCAAAACTTGACGAATTACGACCGTGTTCAAAATTTATTTTTTATTGCGGATAAAATTTTGAAAATTTTGAATTTTTCTTATTAGATTCCTGAAGCGGTTTTTTATGTTTTTCATATTTTTAAGACCTTTTTTCAGTTCATTGCAGGACGAGAAGTGAAAATTTTCTGATTACGGTCTAAGTTTTCTATACTCGGTAAAATTTTTGCTGAAAAATTATCACGACAGTTAAAATTTATCAATAAATTCCATTGGTTTTCCCATGATGTTTTAGACTTTAGGGAATTTTTTTCAGATTTTTAAGACGCTGTTTTTCAGTTAGCTGCATGATGAGGGAAAAATTTCCCTTCATAGCCATAGTTTTCTATTCCTAAGAAATTGTGCTGAAATTTTCCAAAAGTTTAAAAACTGTAAAAAAAATACCGAAGGCGTGAAACATCATAGGGAAGGCGATGAAATTAATTTTCAAATTACAACATTTTTTTCAAATATTTGGATTCGGCATCAGTTCAACCCTCCCGACATCCTCATTTTGTGTATATCGAACAGAACGGCATTCTACGCAAAAATGCCTCGAAAAACTGGTCTGAAACCCGTGTAAATAAGGGCAAAATGTTGCGAAACACTGCATCTAGAGTGGCATTGTGTTGATTTTTCATTTCTTCTATCATGCAATTAATAATCTGTCGCTCGCTAATTTTAGATGAGTTCTTGCGTTCTTTGTGAGCTGGAGCAAAAAAAGCACTCCCCCTGGCTTTTAGCTCCAGCAGCGCTTATGTAAAAGTTTTTTCGGAGACAACCTTTTCTTTTCGAGGAAATTCTGCGGTGAAAAGTTGTCTGCGAGAATAAGCGAGAGATTTAACTTTGGAAACAGCATAAAAAAGGAACAGAATATAACAATAATAAAAAAAAAAGATGCGCGCCAAGGAAATACATTCACGGCACGCGATTCAAAACACGACGGAATTCTTTTGTGAGGATTTCGTTCATTTATATCGTCCCCTTTTTTCCTCGTTTAGTAGTTTTTCTTTTTCATGTTCCTGAAAAATAATAATAGGGAAAGAAAAGTATGAATGAGAAGGAGACCTGTTTAGGCTAATCAGGCAGAAATTCCACGTGCCGTCATCATCATCATCATCATTATTTAGTGAGCAACAAAGGAAGGCTTTCAAAAGCTTTGTCATGGGGGAAAATATTTCGTCTCCACGCGTTTTTCGGATTTCCAAAGACTGTAATTTCCATTTCAAGAGAATTTTTTCTTCTCGCCGTTATTTTATTTTTGCCTGACGGATGAGTCGAACTGCTGAAAGGGGTTTCGAATGTTAATTACGCATCCGTTGGAAGGACGGGAGAATAATTTTAAAGGCGGATCGCTTCGTTTATTTTGATTAAGCATTCACCTCCACATGTCATTTTATTTTTCCAATCACCAGATTCATCTTCATCGAATTGCATTTTTCTTTTCGCTTGTCGCAATATTTTTTAAAAAATTAAAGTGTCATATTTTAATAATTTTCAAGTAGCAGTTCAGGTCACAGAGATTTAGACGCAATTACTTTTCAGATCGGGTCTACGGGTCAGATTATCTGAATTTTGAATGTTTTTTCGCAAAGGCTTCAATGAAAACATTTTTAATCACATCATGTTTGACACAAAGTTTTCAGATAAGAAACCAAATGGTAGCCCCAAACGTGTGAGTCTCGTTTTTTGTTGCGATTTTGACAAAAAGTGACACATGAAATGCAATGCTCTAAAAAAAATTTTGTGGCACAAAGATGAAATTCTGCAAAAAATATCTCCTCAAGCACTTGACAATTGGCTTCTAAAACTTGACAATTTTCCTGAATGAGAATATGAATTTATTTTTGAAAAAATTGAACCTCTTCTTCTTCAAATGTTTGCAAAATTTTCTCAGTTTTTAATGCACAAAATAAACAATGCTTTTCCATCATGAATATAATTAAAAATTGCATGACCCGTTGGATTCCTTGACTGTTCGGGAAATTTCATGATTGTATAAATCATGTTCTAAATATTTGGTAGATTTCCAAAACACTGAGAAAAATTGGCTCCTTGTCTAGAAAGTTTTTCTTAATGTCAATATACTGATGCAGAAATTGCATTATTTTGTCTGAATTACTGTGTATGCATTATGCATTCAAGTTTGAAAACCCCTGAATAATTCTGAGTTTAGACAGAATTATTGAGGACAAATGTCTCCAATATAATTTGATGTCAAGTGCCATCAAGATTAAAATAAAACACGTTACTCAGTCTGGGACAGGACTGGGATTCCATTTAGGAATTCCTGGTTTAAAAAAGAGTAAAGTGTATTTAACACAGATATAAATGAATTTGTGACTCAATGAGCTTGACTTGCAGGAGTAACTTGAATAACTTGAGGATAACTTGAATAACACAGCTGAACTGAACTGATTCTGATTGATACATGGAAAAGGAGCAGCTTATATACTACCAATAATAATTAACCTACACAAGGTTGTACAGTTAGGGCAAGAAAGATAATTTCAAGGATGCTGCAATTTTGAGGAGGGGGGAATACTTCTTACTTCTAAGAATTATTTAGAGTACGTTACTGTACATGGCGTGCATGCCCAACAAGAATTAATTCAATTTTTGTTTTTCATTTGTGAACCATGCATTTTGCTGAAGCCCTGTGAAATAAAAAACTTTTTACATCAACTGACAATCGTAACAATGATTATAGTGCTTTAAAAATGAAAAATGCAGATTTCTAATTTTTTGTTTCAGGGAGTCATGTTGAATATAACTGTTTCAAGTCGTTTTACACGAGAAATGAAAAAACCCCGTTATTTCTCCCCATCAAGGCAAGTAGAAAAAAATAGTATCGCGCTTCAAAACCGTCGGACATGAGGAAAAATTGACGTGCTCATTTCAATTTCCTCAACCTTGTACGTATTTCAATCGACGCAATGATGAATTTCAGTCGCATCAAGTCAATTTTCACGCACTTATTCCTTTTGATTGGAAAGAAAGAACACCTGTCTAAACTTCGAAAGCTCGGGCAAACGTATTCGAGCCGTGAACTTTTTTCGCTCTCGTCCATTTCGCCACGGTTGGCTGGAAAACACTCGCTTTAAAAAGGAAACTATTTTTAATTTCACAATCAACAAACAAAAAAAAAACGACAAACAAAGAGAACAAAAGCCGACGTATACGTATTCAAACACCGCCAAAAGAAAATGTGGAATAAAAGAAAAGAAGGCAAAAAAAACACTCACACTCCCTCGGGCAACTTTGAGATGCAGTATTTTGACGAATCGCGACAGGAAATGAGAGAAATCAACCGATTCTTTTCCTCCTTTCCTTCAAAATAATAATTCATAGATATGGACAAAAAGAGGAATATTTCACGCATGGATGTCTAGCAAGGCCAAATGGTTATCAACCCATTTCCCGGTTCCAATTTCTTGATGTATTCTGAGAGAGAGAGAGAGAAAAAACAACAACGGAAATTCCTTTCCTGTCGATTTTATTTCCGGGTAAATGGTGAAAAATTGCGTGGCATTAATCCTATTTTGAATGAATGAATGAACAGAACTCTTTATTTAAACGAAAAGCTTAAAACCTTGTGCTTTAAATTAATTTTTACATATATTTTGTTTCCAATGTCAGGGAATGAATGGGTGTATGCATACATGTCAGATTTTCAGTTTTATTTCATGGATTGTATTTTCTTTTATTTTTCTTATCAATTTGTGCTCTGTTTCCTGCTGCTCTGAAGTGATTGAATGTCATTGAGTGTATTTGAGTTGGGTGGGAAGGGGGTTTGGTATTGTGGAAATCTTGATTGAACCTTGTGAACGCTGAAAAGTGGCAAATAAAGTGTTCTGTTCATCCATCATCCTATATTTTACAAAAAATATCATTACATCAAATGCTGTTGAAACACATGTTTTGGTATAACAAGCTTTTTTTTCAAGTTCCAGCAGAAAGCTCACAGAGTACAGGTTAAAACAATCTTGTCACAGGTGTTACCTCATTACCTGGCAGTTTGACTCTAATGGGTTGCTGAACTAGGTTCAAATTGCAAGACACATCGTGAAATTCAAAAATATCAGTACAAAAATGTAAAACGTTGCCATTGCAGGAAGTTGAATTGAAAGGTGCCACCTATGTATAACAAACTTCCCAATTCCAGTATAGCAAACTTTTTTGAGGAATGCTCAGTAGATTATCCAGGAAGAAATTTCCTGACTAAGGCAGACAAAGAAATATGTAATCCAAAAATTCTAAATGATTCTTTAGACTTTATGAAATATGGTGTATTCAAAGACAAACATGCTTCTCAAAGTGGTTCAACTCATGATCATCACAGGATGAATAGATTAATGAGAGTGCAAGGCCAAGCTTCTCATCCATGCCATTGTGAAAACTAGCTGGGACATTGTTCCAAAACTAGTTGATCAGGATGGGCTGACTTGACGGCATTGGACTTGTAACCTACCTGATTTTGGATACTAATTCAAAAACCATCAACCAACTAGAGTTGCCAACAATGCCCTGGACACAAACACCCACATTGTCTGCTGGGTGATTTTCCAGAGGACCACCACGTTTTTCAAATAATTACTAAAAAAATGGATGATGCCAGAAAAGCCAGATCTAATTCATTATACGCAGGTCTTATGATGTGAAAATATGTCTGATGACCAATTTGGAAAATCTCTCTAGAACAAGTAATTTAATAGCATAACAAACTTTTCCTCAGGTCTCCAAAAGCTTGTTGTAGCAAGATTTTTCTGTATATCTGCCTTTAAACACAAATTTGATTTTAGCTATTGACGAAGAAAGGCAGAATTCAAAAAGCAATCACTATATAATCATGAAAATTTTGACACCCGTCTATGGATATTGCAGGAATCCATTGGAAATTTACCTCTAGCTCAAAAAAGTTATGTTATTATGGAATAATTTGCAGTGTGTTTTATGGTCTCACTTGGCCTTGTCACTCAGAGTCGAGCTTATGAAAGTAAGAATTCAACTGCTTTATTGCTTGTGGATGGTTTTATGAGCCATAACATTGGTTTCTGCGGTGCTTTCTTAAAGTTCTCTTGACCATTTTATTACCTTTCTTATCATATTTTGGTTTTCTTGTCATTCAGATTTTGAAGAAAGATGCCATTCAATGTAGGCCTGAAGTTTTTTATGGTCTGTTTACAGCGGTTTTGGTGCGTACGGATTTTTTGAGTAATAAAACAGAGCTCAATTTTTTTATTTTTCCTTTTTCCATCACTTTTTAATGTACTCATAAAATTTTTAAGCACAGAATACAGTTGAATCCTTTCTGACCCCAATTCGAAGGAACTCTATAGAAAATTGAACTTGGAGATTTTTTGAATAAATAAAAATGTGTCCTGTTGTTTGTGGATTAAAGCAAAGAAAAATGTTTCTGTCTTGAATATCATCATATGATGACTACTTGCTATTCATAAATGTTCCATATGCAGTCCTGGTGGAAATCTATTTAGGTTATAACTTCCATATGCTTTCTTGATTCCCTGGAACATGTTTTTTAAAATATACTGCTGGGTTATGATGTGAAAAAGGTCTTGACATTTTGGACAAAGTTACATCATGAGCCAAAATGTTTTGAGTTTGGAAGGTTCAAAATACATTGGCCTTGAAGTAAATGACCAGGAATAAACTGGAAATTTTAATGAAAGATTTTTTTACTTCACAAGTTCAGAAATTACAAGTATATAAGGTTTTTTAAATGTTGATTTTGTGGATAATTCATGGCTGTATCTATTACTGATCTCCCATGAATGAAAACTATCATTTTTTTTCATTTGTAAGAGTATTTTAGGGTAACCTGTTAAAGATTGAGTCATCAAGCTCTGATAATTTGATAACTCAATCCTCTCTAATATTTCAAATACCTCCCTAGATTGAAAAAATTCAAAACCCTGTCTGAATTTCCTAAAAATGAATGCATTAAAAACCTCCCTAACTCAAAGGTTTCCCCCTCAAGCCTCCATTTTTATAATTTTCTGGAGGCCCTTTTGGCTATTATTTCCTTGACACATCCAGGGAAGAGAAATGTAATGAAATGTAACTTGATGGGTTATGAAAGGAAGTGAAATACTAATTGGGTAAATAAACCACTGCCTCCAAGTTCAACATCCTGTCAACTCATTTAAGAAGCATTTTATGGCCAAGAATATCACTATTTACTATTGCTTGCAATTCTTTTATCTTTCCCAAAACACCGCTTGCTTCTCCAACTGAAAACCTCCATACTGTAACTCCTTTTTTTCCCTCCCTAACTCAAAGGCTTTCCCCTGTAAGCCTCCATGTTTATAATTTTCTGGAGCCCCTTTTGGCTATTATTTCATTGACACACAGACGAGAACTGTAATAAAATGTAACTTGATGGGTTTTGAAAAGAAATTAAATACTAATTGGGCAAATAAACCCCTGCCTCCAAGTTCAACATCCTGTCAACTCATTTAAGAAGTAATTTATGGCCCAGAATATTACCATTTACAATTTCCTGCAATTCTTTCATCTTTCCCACAACAACAACTCATGTTTCTCGAACTCAAAACCTCATCCTAAAGTCTGTTTTTTTGCTGATCCCTAGAAATTTTACTGAAAATAAGGTGTGACTCTATGCATTTCTTTTTATAGCTTCAGTGTGTGAAAAATTGTCTGATGAATGAAACCTTGTTATCAAAATCCTCATATACTGTGCAATGTATGTGGAAACTGAGCATGGGGTTCACCATCTTATATTATTTCTTCGCTTTGGAGTCGTCTGTCGATCGATGATTGCAGTGTGTTAAAGGTGAGCCGGTGTGTGTCGCAAGTTTGACCGGAAATCGCGCAAATAACCCACCTTGCCTTTGCCATTTATTCGTTTATTTTGTATATTTATTATTATTTTTTTGTATCTTCTTTTCTTTATTCTTTTGGATTGGATCCTAGAACAGGATGTGACGCAAGACGCGTGTCATTGTCGAAAGTCGTCGTCACCGTCCTGTGTGGGACACTCACGCAATACAGTTTATGACTCCTTTTCGGAGTCGACACGATCAACGAGACTCTCGTCATTAATGCGTCAGAGGTGACGCGTAAAATGCCCCGAGGGCATTTCTCGGCTTTTTTTTTTCTGGAAAAACTTTTTTTGGCGGGTTGCTCTTTGAAAGATGGTTCAAGGTTGGCTTGTTTGCGAAAGTTTTCCGAAACGTATACGAAGGTTTTTGGGGTGAAAATTGAGTCAAATAACGCGAGTTTCAATTAATTTTTGTGCTTTCCTCTACTGAGGAAATGTAACTGCTATAGAAAAGAACTCATTTTAAAGAGGTAAAAGAAATAGATTCTATTGCGGCATGATTTCAATGACGTTGATGATGATCGCAATTACTGTAATGTGATGCATGTTATCGCTTCTGATTTCGTATTTTGTCAAATTGGAAGTTTTTTTGATGAAAAATGTGGTTTCACGTCTTTTAAATACAGCATATACTGTAGTTCAGGACTGAATTTCAGGTGGAAGATAAGAGCATAGGTTTCCTCAAATCTTTGCAGGATCATTTGTAAAGTTGGGAAATATGCAAGAATTTTTTATAGTATCTTGCGTGATGTTGTTGGAATCGGCTATTTTTCTGGATTTTCAAGTCAATTTCTGTTTAAACTGAATGAAGAGAAATGGAAACTGTTCTGTTAGAGCCACAGACGATACCATTAATTTTACTGTGCTGAAAATTTGTCAAGAGTTTTAAAATTGAAGTTTTGTTTCTTGTTTAAAACATTACCTTTCCCCGGTTTTGTAAAATTATTTGAATGCTTTTTTCTTGCGATCGATAAAAACTCTACAATGTTTGATGTTGCAATTGCACGTGGTTAATTTTCAGTTTTCCTATCATTTTTCAAAGCTATTTTTCATGCTTTGAAAATGAATTTTATCTTAGCTTTCCGCATTTCAATTCAAAAATTTATAGAGTGTGAGATTCACTAATTGCTGAATAAAAATTAACACCAGTTGACTTTTCATCATATTTTTATCTCAATCTGCCATTATTTGAAGAAAAAAACATGCGTAAAACAACATCATGGCAACAGGGGTGTTCTTGGTTTATAGGTTGCATTGATATTTTATACAGTACAGCACTGTATTCCCCACAAGAACTAACTTGGAAAATAAAATGTGAGAAAATTTTTAGACCCGTGGTAAGTCCTGATGAAAAATCCTCACATACATTAGTAAAAAAAAAATTCAATCCCCCTAAAAATAAGAGCCATCCAGAGCAAACACAAGGTGCCTCAAATCCTGTAAGCCCAGAAGTTGTTGTTTCTTTTTTGCTCAAGGGCAGAGATTTTCTATGAGGGTGAAAAGTGGAAGTGGACCTTACTCTGGAGTTGACTGTGACAACTTGTCAAATCTCGCGAAAAGAGTTGGAAAAAATTCTGGCCTGGCTTCAGTACTGTACTGGTAATTTGCATCTCTGGTTGGCAACAATACTGGTAGTCAACACTGCTGAGGACTAAATTGGAAGCATTCACACTTGATTTTGAAATAAATACTTTTCTTCCTCATCTGTTTTCCTGAGAAATGTATTGAACATTATTGGTATACATCAGTTCTTTTCCAATCACTGATTTTATTATTCAAAAAATGCAGCAAATTAAAAAACATTGTTATAATGAGGTTAACATGTTTTGCAGGCTGTGTATAGGAATGAGATTTTGCCATATTGTACCGACAGAGGGCTGATTTGGGATTTTAAAAAGATTTGTGATGCAGAAATTGGCATAGTTTACATTCAAAATAAAGTACTGATCCAAGGTTTTTTGGCTGTACCAAATTTCTCCATCAAAGGTGTCAATAATTTTTGCAAAACGAGGTTTACAATTTACAGTGTGGATAAGGACAATGTTTTGAACACCATCAGCATTTGCTCATACGTATATTTATGTATTTATTTGCGCATATACCTGCCTTTATTGTTCTTGTCAGTGGGGAAAAAAGAAGGATGAGAGTGAGAGAGAGTGTGTGTGTATTAAAATACTGTACCTGTTTTGGAAACACTTTGAAGCAATCATTACCTCACAACATTCCAGTGATCCAGAACCATGAACAATAAAATAAAAAAAATTTGTTTTTATTTTTTGAGCAAATTTTTGTTAAAAAATTCGATAAATTTGTTTGTTGTACTGACACCTTACTGTACAGCATTGTGCAGTTTACACAAAATTTTGATTTTATGAACCAAATAAACGAGGTATTGGGAAATTTGCTTGGTTTAAATCCAGCAAAATATGTTACTGAACCAAGGGTTATTTGGCTGTACCATAAGTCTCTATATGGAAGGTGGCAATAATTTTTGCAAGAGGTTGGAAATTCTCACAGTTTGGTAAGGACAATATTTTGCACACCATCAGCATTTGCTCATTTCTCTCTTTCTTTTTTTTTTTTTTTACAATACCTGCCTTGTTCTTCTCAGTGGGGAAAAGAGACGGAGCGAGAATGTGTGTGTATGTGTGTGTCTGTGTCTGGTCACAGAAGAAACCCAGCAGTGACCTCGAATCCCTGCGCATTTTGAGTTGCAAAACGCAGCGAGTTCGTGCGAGTTCCGCTCCATTACGCTATTTGTATCACTTGGGGATTTCTCCTCGTCTGTCTTTACTTTTTCTTTTTTTTTTCTTCGTCTATCTCCTTCTTCATTTCCAGTGACGGGTCTTGGGAAACATCACACGCAAAAACCTGGGCCCATTTTCTTGACTGTTTCAATGTTTTTGTCGCTTATTCACATTTTTTTTGCGGGTGTCATAATTAAGACATGCTGGACTGGATATGCTGTACGTGTTTGACCGCGTATATGGGAATTAATCAAAAAGGTTTAACTCATTTTCGCATTGAAAGGATTTCCTTTTTTTTTCATGAATTCTCGGTCACATCCCACGTTCTGTCCACTATATACAGTACTGTACTATAGCCTGGGTGATTAATTTTGCATTAAATATCTGGATGAGAAAGGAGTAAATTATCTGGCTGTCATGGAGGGAGTTTTGAAAAATTGAGTATAACGTCAGTCACCAGCATGGCATTGGTCCAAAAATCTTTGGAAATGCAATTTAATGGAAAAATTTGCTGATTTTTTCACATTTTTTACACTGATTGATTAGCTATGATGATTTATCTATGGCAATGAAGAAATGCATCCAAAAGCTGTCCTAGATTAATTAAAAGTCTCTGGGATTTTTTGCATCAACATTGCATAGTATGTTTTATAAATTGACAATGTTTTTGTTTAAGTGGGTAATATCTGCCAGAACAAAACCAACCCATTCCGAATGAGTTTTAAAAATCATTAAGAAAATCATTTTGCCTAAGAATTTTTAGTCAGGTAATTTTTTTCAGATTTTGATCAAATTACAGTTTTCAACATTTTAGCAGTTGAAAATATGCATTTTTATTCTTGAATGAAAATTATTGAAACTTATTTTATTGGAGTGTGTTTTATATTTCATTGAACTTGGATGGAACATTTATTTCATCCTAGGTAATTTTGTATGTATTGTGTGTTTTAGGATGTTGTACACTTATTTGGTAATTTTTTTCAATCACAGTATGATGAACACCGAATTTGAATTTTTCTTTAAAAGTTTTTACCTTCATATCCGATGTAAATTGCATACTCTGTTTTGAAGAAAAGCTGCACATGGTCCTCAAGTAAATGGGATAGTAAACAATTCTTATTAGGAAGTAGACTTAGTCCTGACAATTTCAAGCTGTCAGTATTCTGGAATTCACAAATGTGTTGGAACAAAAGAGCAAAACGTTTTTATGGTACAGTATAATTTTTTCATTAATGCAGAACTTATTAAGTAAAATTGATGCTAATATAGAAAAAAACATGACAGCACCCAAGTCTTATTGAACATTTGAATAAAAATCCAGAATGAACCAAATTTCAATTAAATGCTTATAAATCATGGTCTCAGTCTAAGGGTGGAATTAAAAATATTTTTGAAATACGTCTAAAAAGATGGCATGTCTATGCAAACATATGAAATACTATTATTTTATCCTAAGAACCAGTGAAAATTTTCACATGCCCTATTTCTTGTACTGTATATATTTTGAAAAAGTTGTTTAACCCTGTAACTGAATACTTTCAAACGGCGCATGATATTATTGTGAAAGTAAGAGTTTTCTAGATCAAGATAATGGAATACCATGACAAATTATGCTGAGAATCTTGTCATATCATTCACAGAGGTGCTTTTCAGGCATTGAAGCCCTATAGCTAATCATTTATCAGTCAAATGTCTATATTGCAAAAAATATAAAAATATGAGTCTTTATAGTTCCCAGACCGAAATAAGGTTTCAGGCGGCTTTTCCTGCGATTGTATTGGCACTTTCCATCATATTTTGACGAAATGGAAATTGTCTTTGGATTTCTTCTAGGTCTATGTATCAAATTCGAAGAGTCAAGTGTGGGTCAAGAAAATAGTGGTACTCATTACATAATTTATGGTCATCCCAATAAGAACTTCTTTCACCCGAAGCATCGCCGTTATTTTTCTTTCTTCTTCTTCTTCTTCTTCTTCTTTTTATTTCCTTCTTCCTGGTCTTCAAGTACAGAGGGGGAAAGTTGGTTCCTTGTCTATTTCTCTCACTTTCTACGGGTTCAGCATTATTTTTACTACTTTTATTATGATTATTTGTAGGGTGATGGGCTTGTTTTATTTTTAGTCCCGTCCTTTCCACGCTCAGCAGCAAGGATGGGGTGATGTAATAAACGACGTGACGCGTTCCAACGTAGAAAGTTCAAGCGAATAAGTTTATGAAGTCCAAACGATGATAGGGTCACTTGCTTACAACTATAACTTAATTTTTTTCTTCGTATTTTACAATAAAAATTCATCATTCATGTTTTTTTATTTTATTGTGATGCATTTTTTGTCAATACCTGAACGCAGTTTAGTGAATTATTTTTGATGGGCCAGAAACTGTTGAATGGATTTATACAGGGACACAGTGTGTGTGAAAATTTTGTGAACTTTGTGAAGGCTGACAAGCATCAAATAAACCTTTTACAGTACATACAAATCTGGTAACAATAACAGTCACTGTTACAATTAAATTTTCAGCATAAAAAACTGTTATCTCTAATCCCACCAGATAGCCAATAGAGTAAATGTTTGAAACCAACTCAATAAAACATACTATCAAAATACAGTTAAGCAAACTTTTTGAGGAATGATTAATAATACATTTTCTGGGTTGAATTTTCTTGACTATAAGGCAGACACAGTGAGAAATTTCTGATCCCAAATATGGCTGACTGGTTCTTGTAGCATGGATGAAAGATGTAATCACATTAGGCAAAAAGCTTTCAAGGGGTTCCAAATAGCAATTTCCTTGACAAAGATACTGGTGCAGCTAATGAATATAGGATTGAAGCTAATTTCTTTTTTAAAAGATCACTGAAGAAAAATAAAATTTCTGAGAATGCTGTATATACAAGAACTAATTGATTATAGGCAGGTCTGATGTGAGATTTTCTTGTAATCATCCATTTTGAAAATCTTGTTACAACACTTACAAGTGGTACCTTGCAATCCAACCTCCTGCAATTTGACTGTCCTGTGATTCAATGGCCAATTTTGCTGTGAGGTCGACTTTCAATTTGGCCAATGCCCCGCCCGCAATCCAACCCACAGAGATGGGCAAAAGGGTCAAACACAATGTAGGGACCGTTGCATTTGGCATAGCTTCACAATTTAACTTTTTTGAAATTTGACCCTATTCCAGCAATGGACTAGGTTCAAATTGCAGGTCAGCACATGTATAACCAATTATTCAGTATACAAATGGTAAATCAGTACCTTGCAATTTGACCTTTTGCAATTTGGCAGTCAAATTTTCTTGGAGGTCAACTCACAATTTGACCTGCAAAGAGTCACAAAACATCAAATTCCATGTGGAAAACATGCCATTTGACATTGTCTCACAATTTGACTAATTTGCAATTCAACGCGCTAGTCCAGCAATGGTTTATGGTCAAATTGTAGGGTAACACCTGTACCAAAGTCCTCAAAAGTTTGTTGCCATGAGATTTTACTGTATAACAACAAATTATTTGATGAGTTCAAATGAAAAACTTTAGTTCAAGCACTCCATCAAGGCCAGACAAAAAGGGGCTGCTCTTTTCACTAATTTTTCTCACCTTTCACAAAGAAATGAATTTTTCAAATAAAGTACTGTATTGAGAACATTTGAATGTGGCTACAAATTTGAATCAATCCCTTTAGACAGTGGTAATTATTTAAGAGGCATTTTTTTGGAAGGGGGAGAGGTGGAGTGATTTTTGTTGGGACTCTTGCAGTGAATAAGAGGAGAGGGAGAAACAGGAAGTGGAAGCAGGTTTCGCCAATAAGTGTTTGACCCGAGGTCAGAGTTGAGCTGGAGTCGCTTCATTAGTCTGCCTTGTGGCTTTGGCATTTTTTTTTTTCTGAAGTGGAAGAAGAAGGAGACACAGTGATGATGACATGGATGCTGACGGGTTTTCTTGGGAAACGGGTTTTCCTTCGTGGAATCTTCGGGGTTCCTCTTATATCTTTTTATTCTTCCAAATATAGCACCTCATACCCAACAGGTTGAGTCCACCCAAAGGATCAACAAGCTAAAATTTCTACAATTCTACATTTCTCACCAGTTAAAAAACTGCTTATTTCCCTGTACCTTGTAAACTTTTCAAGGGGAATTATTGTGAGTACCTCTAAGTTTGGCTTGAACAGGTTCAACTGTATTCTTAAATTGATTTACTATAGGTGAAGAAAGTTGAGTCTCCACCTGCTTCACATCATTTCAACATTAAAAAAAAGTGCATTAAAAATGATTTTCTTTGGCGAATTTTATTTGGCTGCTTGTGTTCATGAGTTTATCTTTATTCCTTCTCTGGTGAATCGAAATCCACATATTTTGCAATAAAACTTGTATAATGCCGTACAATTTCGCATGTTTTCTGCAATATTTCTTTTCCAGATAATGCCAGGTAATCATCTCGAAGCCCAGTATTTATCTTCGATTTTTCTGCGATTCTTTGGTTACTAGAAGAAAAGTGATGCAATCCACTTTCCAAACCCCGAAAAAATTAGCAATACACCTTTTGGAGCTTCGCATATACGAGTGAATAGTTTTACAGTACTTTTCAATTTCTTTGAGTGCGATAAAATGCTATACTGTATTTTGTAATCAAACCTGGAGAACACTAGTTTTGTGAAGTACTTTTGCGAAGGAGATGATTTTGTTATCTTTTGAAAAGGGGGAAGTTTCATGAGGTCTTTGAAAGGATTGTTTTTACGCGCGTATTTTTGCAACTTGCTTTGCATACATATGCTATATAAAATGCTGAAATTTTGCATAAGCTCCTGCTGACGGAATCCAGGACTTAGTTTTTTTTTTCATTTCCGGGTGCCTCTAATTCCTTTTTATGGTTCACAAAGGGGATTTCCTGGATTGTTGTAAATAATTTTGTGTGCATTTCTCGGACGGTTGGTAACCGTGTAAATCCTGGCTGACGTAATCAACGTTTCTCAAGTCGAAAATAGAAATGAAATTATAATGTCTTCTTTTCTTGAGTAGGATATTTTTGGCTTGATTTTCGTCAAATTATTGGAAACAATTTTGCAAAGAATATGGGGAAGAATGGAATTTTGTGTTCTGCCGGAAAGGATTATACTTGGTTGTAGCTTGCATTTTTCCAGGAATTCGAATGAATTGGATTAACTGTATTTTTTTACTTTTACAATCCAATAAGAAATTAGAGTAGAATTTTACATGAAATAATCTCACTGTGAGAAATAGGTGCTAAGATGTTGTATGACTCACTGCCCATGAAAAAGATTTTATTTGTGGTTCTGATGAAGATATTTCCCTGATTTGAATGGCGTTGTGAAATAAAGATTCTACTAAAATTCAGGTATTTTTCATTAAAAGAATCAATGAAAAATGTGCATAAGGTCTATTGGACAATCAGTAAGTTGTTTTCAGACCTCAACTAAATAATGGAATAAGATATGAAGTACTGCACACATTGCTTGAGTCTTCACTCTTGAATACTTGACATTGAAAGGTATCCCTAATTTAGATCTGAAAACTTTAGTAACAAGGAGATTTCCATTCTTTATTGCTGGATTATCCAAACGAAGTCTCCTTGAGATTCTTATATAACAGTAGTAAGTGTTTATTTCTGTATTCCACAAGAATGGACAAACAGCATATACCAATTTATAATAAGGACAAATTTCTTCAATATAATTTGATGTGGAGTGTTGATTAAAAGATAATAAAACACATTAATCAGTCTGGGACAGGACCAGGAATTCCTTTTAGGAATTCTTAATTTAACGGGAGAAGTGTATTTCACAAAGTATAACTCAATAAAATGACTCAAGAACCTCAACTTGCAAGAATAACTTGGATAACTTGAGTAACACAGCTGAACTGATGAATTGATTCTTCTTCCTGTGATATGAAAAGGAGCAGCTTATATACTGCTAATTATATTTAACCTTCAAAAGGTTTCACTTCACAAACCAGAGTGAGAAATATATGGTCCAGGATGCTGCGGTGCTTCCTGGCACTGCAATTTTGAGGAGGGGGAATTATTTTGTACTTCTAGGAATTGTTTTGAGTACATTACTTTACATGGCATGCATGCCCAATAGCATATGTGAACAATGTCCAGAGAGCAATGAGTGCACATACAACAGAGAACAGGTGCCTTTATGGACTTTGCAGTATGGAGTTTAGCAATGCTAGTCAGACCAGGATCTGACCTATTTTCAGGCCAAGTTGCATAACTCAGTGGCTGCATGACTTGATACAACTTCATGTCATTATTGGGAATGTGAAAGTATGATAAGCGCAACTGCCTTGTGCATTGTCTTCTGTAATGAGAAGGATTGAGAGAAGCTATTTGATGACTAAGTACAGTACTGTACAACAGGTCCCAAAAAATTAGCATTATTACCATATCTTATTACCTATTTCTGAAATTATCAGAGAATAAAGAAAAATCACATCATTATGGACAGTTTGAAAAATGAAAAAATAGCTTCAAAAACTGTATAAGTGTAAAGTACAGGTGTACATCTTATTGAACTCAAACTGTTAAATTCTTACCAACAGTGGAAAAATGCTATGGAAACCTTGAGAATTGATTCAATTTGGTCGAATTCAAGTCTGAATTTGAATTCTGATTGATTTTATTTTCAAAATTTTGAAACTTTTCTTCAAGTAAAAATGGAATGCTTTTCTTCTTTCTTTCTATCTCCATTTTAGGATGAAAAAAAGCAGATGTGCATTGTACTCGTTAGAGGGCGGTATGTGTAACTTGAGTAAATGCAGTATTTGTTGGCCTCCTTTTATGTGGTGATGGGTCCTAATTTTATTTCTCATATTAACATTGACT
This sequence comes from Notodromas monacha, assembly GCA_905338405.1. Classification (NCBI taxonomy): domain Eukaryota; kingdom Metazoa; phylum Arthropoda; class Ostracoda; order Podocopida; family Cyprididae; genus Notodromas; species Notodromas monacha. The sequence goes on from CAJPEX010000773.1 coordinate 77,942, forward strand.
TCATTTGGAAAATTCTCAATGATGGGAAGAACAAAATTTGGCTATAAAAAGTGTTTGGATGTCTTTCTGTAATGGATTACGTTTTTAAACCAAGGGACATAACTGCTGTAACATTATTTACTACCATGCATGCACAAAGTATCCGAAATTTATTTTTCTACAAATCATCAAGTAGTCAAAAATTAAGGTGAGTTAGTTTTTGAAAAGAAGAGGAGTGTGTTGGGGCTTTTTTGCAGTTGATGCGACAGCAGCCCCGCAGTTATACAGAGCAAAAGAAAATTGCAGAAATTTTGTATGTCACTGCTTATTATTGGCACACGCAGAAAAAATGGGGGGGGGGATATTCAGTCAGTCAGTCTATCAATCATTGCACAAGCGCGTGTTCCTCGCTGTGATCAATTAAGTTCGGCTATGATCGATTCTGTTGTTCGACTTTTTCAAAAGGAACTCTCTTTCTTCTTCTTCTTTTTTTCTCTTCTTTTGGTTCCATGCAAGTTGTATCTTTTTTTCTTTCTTTCTTGCGATGCATGCTGGGGATGATGATGATGATGAGAGTCACGACTTTCATCCCACGCCTTGCGCCACCCTCTTGTGCTTGTGCTGGGGGATGTTGCCATTCATCAGAAACACCCCATTTGTACTGTGGTGTATCACAATCCCAGGCAGTGTTGAATTTTTTCAGATTATTACTATTTTATTATTATTTAATATTCAAAGAGAGAGAGAGAGAGAGAGAGAGAGAGAGAGAAGGAGACAGAGAGTGTGTGTGTGTGTCTGTGTGCCCACCATTCAACAGAAGATGCATTTGGGATTCAAGGGACAAATGTCAAAGGCCTTTTTATTCTTATGATGTAATATTGAGAGAGGGAGCAAAGGAAAATATGAGCTGTTTTGAATTGTCAGAGCCAAAAATGCTTGTGCAAAATCGTTCTTGCCTGCCAATTTTTAATGAATCAAAATGTATCAAATATGTATACTAGTGTATGCAATTCAAGTTGCATTTCAGAACTTGCTTTGCAAAGTCTGGTTTTGCAAGTACAAAAATATCTGCAGTAGCATGCCATAAAGATTGTCAATTTATGCAGTGCAGTACAAGTGGTACCTTGCAATTTAACCTCCAGCAAATTTGACCATCCTGAAATTTGACAGTTGAATTTTCAGGGAAGTTGACTTGCAATTCCACCCTTGCCCTGCAATTTGGCCTGCTTTGGCCTTTTTTTACTTTGAGATTTTTTCATTTCAAAAAGATGTCTGGCAATTTAACCACTTTGCAATTCAGCCCTTGTTTGGCAATGGATTAGGGTCAAATTACATACTGTAAATCAGGTTGTAAAAGACATTTATTTTGTGTTGGGAATGAATACAAGATAATTTTGGCATGGAGAAATTTAAGCTTGATGCTGTGAAAAACTTAGCTTTTATTCAAAGAATGGTTACATTGCATACTGAAAAATCTACACTGAAATTTGTAAAAAATGTAGTCATTTCATGATGTATCAATTATTCCACAAATTCAAGCCCTTATCAAACCTATTTTCAAACCATATTCACCTTGAAGATTATTTTTCTCAAGAAACTTGATGTTTTTAAGGAATAGGTTTTTTCAAATTTTACTTGTCTTTCCTGAAAGTCGTTGCGCAAAAATACCGAAATACATATTGCGTCATCCGGAACAGAACTATTACGAAAAAGTACGCATAAAAAATCGCTCATTCCGGTGGTTTTATTGTACTAACCATATTCCTCAGCTCTAAGCTGCCATGAAAAGACTAACTCGAACACCCGATTATCCCAGCACATTTAAACGAAAACAACATTTTCCTCGGCTTTAAAACAGCCATTCGGTCTCCCCGCCTTGAAAATCCAAACAAGTCCACCAGAAAATTCGAACACGCCCAAGAAACATAAAATACTGCCCCACGAAAAAATGAATATATAAAAACCTATAAAAATAGCTGGAACAAATCATCCAGCACGTGTTTGACGTCGATCATATTATTGCATCATCGTGGGGATGTAGGCGTGATATCTTCTATATATGAAATGCAGAAAATCGAAGAACCACGCCATCATGGATTCAACACGACCAATGAGTTGTTTATTTATACGCGAGGGTTGGTTCGTAAGTTTTGAGACTTTTTGAAGTAGATCCAAGGGATGAGTTTCAACAATTTAATGAATGAATGAACAGAAAGCTGTATTTTCTCCTTTTCAGCATTCACAAAGTTCAATCAACATTCCCAAATCCAAACCCCATTGTCCCCACCCAACCCAAATCCATTCAAACCCATTCAATCACTTCAGAATTGGAAAAAAGCTGTATATGGAAACAAAATAAAAGAAAATATATTCCATAATGTACAACTGCTCAACGGATGTGTGTATGCTTACACCCCTTCTATTCCTGACATTGAAAAAAATATATCAGTGGCAAGAATTGCAGCATAAGCCAGAATTAAAGCAATTGCAGCAGTTATTGAACCCAAATTAAAGCGCAAGGTCTTCTGCCTGTTCCCAGATAAGGTTTAGTTGAATGAACAATTTAGAGAGAATCTTTGATGAGAAATCACATAAGGCCAGCAGTTTATCTTGATCCTCTATGATTTCAGAAAGGGTCTCTTCATTGAATTCCAAGAGTTGGAAATCTTTTTAAAAAGAATTAAATTTATTTTTACTTGCATAGCTCTCTGTCAGTTGGCAACACTTCAGTGCGGTTGAACATAATCATCCCCACTGATTTCAATGCATTTTTTTCATGCAATAAAGCTAATGATTGCAACAGTTCTTAAGATTCATTTTTTGTTGGTTGATCCAGGTAATCTTCAATTTAGCAGAAATGAGGCTGAACCCTGTCCTCAAAATCAGTCCCTTTCAGGTTGTTTTTCACTGTTGTAAACAGCTGGAATCAAGTCACAGTTGAACCATCAAAACTCAATTTTGGCACTGTCTTGATCATTGGATTTATCCCATTAAAAATGCATCAAAATCGGCGGATATTATGTTAAACAGCACTGAAGCGTTACCAAATAATGGGGCTTTGCCAGTAAAAAAAAAATTTGAAATAGTTGAAACTGCCTTGGATTCATTTCAAAAAGTCTCAAAACTTATGAACCAACCCTGGTGTATTTTTTAAAGAAGAATGAGCGAAATAAACGGAGTAAGGTACAGTACTGTACTCTGATGCAAGAAGAAATATATATACTGTATATATATATTTATAGAATAAAA
>CAJPEX010000774.1:0-12591 GCA_905338405.1 Notodromas monacha
TGGTTCCAAAAATAAATTTAAAGGTCAAAAAAATTTTCAACTTGCCCAGTTTGTTTAACAGCCTTCAAACTTTAACATAAGATCACTTTTCATCACAGTAATTTAGTAAAATAATCAAAATTTTCTGAGACTTTGATTCAGAAAAAGATTTGTTTTCTTCAGACAGAAAATCACTTCAGAGGGTTTCAAATGAAAATGAATCCCAAGAACTATATTCCACAGTCTTTCTTGGCCACAAAAGTAGCAACAACAAAAATGAACCCAGTCCTTGAAAGAGTCAATTCCCAAATAACTGTATCTCTGACTAGGTTTCTGCTCATATTCCAGAAAGTATAAGCAATTGTCTGAACATTATTCCTGTTACATGACTTCCAACTGTGACAAGTTTTAACCACTCACTCACTGATAAAAGAACATCAAAACTTATATTCCAGACACACCAAGAATAACAATGCTTCCATATTCTCTCCAAATAAAAGTGGAGCACCTGGCTGATGGAACATTAAAATATTTGTGGTTGACCAAGACCAAAAATTTCATGGTCTAATGCATCTGCATACAGTTACTCCAAAGAAGTGAATAGTGTGCTTCTTCCCTTGTCAACAAAATTCTTTCGCCAAGAAAGACACACGGTAGCCGACCGAAGAAGCCTTGCGAAATTACTCGCAGAAACACGGTTATTTCGACATTCAGCAATATTATTTCATTTTTTATATTTTTTTTACTGGTGATCAAACACGAAAGGAAGAGACTTGAGAGAAAAAGAGAAATATTAAATTATTACAGAAAAAAAATAAGGATGAAGTATGATGTCATTGCTCAATAACGTCACGAAGTCAACCTTGTTCAGCAGGATTTTCCGTCAGAGTAAACAGGGAAAGAGGGATTTTTTCAACATGCGGAATGTAGATGTCACTGCTAAAAATAAAGTTTTTAATTGATCCTTAAAATGTCTTTCATCTTATAACTCATGAAATGCTTACCTCATAATCCGTACTCTTCAAAAGAGAACTCAATCAGTGTTCAAAATGTAAAAAATAAAAAAGCATTGTGAAATGTAGATGTCACTGCAATACAAGTTTTGTTTCTTTAATTGTTTGTGAGGATGTCAATCTTCACATTACTTGTCAACTGTTCACATCATTCCTAAATTGTAAAAAAAAAACATAATCTTGAACAGAGAACTACATCAACAATGTTAATGTAGAATGCTCAGTTTCAAAAACTGGGTGAAATGTAGATGTCACTGCTAAAAAATTGAGAAATTGCTCCTGAAAATGTCTTTCATCATATAACTCATGAAATGCTTACCTAATAATCCATAATCTTCAAAAGAAAATTCAATCAGTATTCCAAATGTAAAAAACTAATTTAGAAAAATTATAAAATGTAGATGTCACTGCAATGCAAGTTTTTTCTTCAATTGTTTGTGAGGATGTCATTCTTCACATTACTTGTCAACTGTTCACATCATTCCTAAATTGTAAGAAAAACATACTCTTGAACAGAGAACTCCATCAGCACTGTTAATGTAAAATACTTAGTTTCAAAGACTGGGTGAAATGCAGATGTCACTGCTAAATATTGAAAAATTGCTTTTCAAGATATCTTTCATCATAAAACTCATGAAATGCTTACCTCATAATCCACACTCTTCAAAAGATAATTAAATCAGTATTCAAAATGTAAAAAAACTAATTTAAAAAAACATTGTGAAATGTAGATGTCACTGCAATAAAAGTTTTTTTCTTTAATTGTTTGTGAGGATGTCATTCTTCACATTACTTGTCAACTGTTCACATCATTCCTAAATTGTAAAAAAAAACATACTCTTGAACAGAGAACTCCATCAGCACTCTTAAAATGTTGAATACTTAGTTTCAAAAACTGGGTGAAATGTAGATGTAACTGCTAAAAAAATTGGAGAAATTGCTCCTAAAAATGTCTTCAATCATATAACTCATGAAATGCTTACCTCATACTCCATACTCTTCAAAAGAGAACTCAATCAGCATTCAAAATGTAGGAAAACATTTTTTCAACATTGTGAAATGTAGATGTCACTGCAATACAAGTTTTTCTTCTTTTATTGCTTGTGAGGATGTCATTCTTCACATTACTTGTTAACTGTTCACATCATTCCTAAATTGTAAAAAAGCATACTCATACATACAGATAACTATATCAGCACTGTATGTGAAGGAATAGTTAGTTTCAAAAGCTGGGTGAAATGTAGATGTCACTTCTAAAAAAATTTGAAAAATTGCTCCTGAAAATGTCTTTCAGATGGCAGTGCCATAACAGTTTTCTTTTAATGGTGTTGAAGCATGTTGTCCATTTTATGGCTTGTGACTTAATTATGTACCTCACTTGGAAAAAAAATAACAGAACAGAGTACTCAATTATTGCAGAGTGGTTTTGGTGAGGAACAGGAATGAAAGACATACTTAATTATAGCTCAACTTCAAATGCCACTGCTATACAAATTTCTAAAAACTGCTTCTGAGGAAGTCTTTCATGACATGGCCAGTGAACTGCTCAAGTCATTCCTCAATGTTAAAAAAAATCACTCAGGAATCAAAAATTTAGTTTGTCACTGATGTGAAACTGTGAAAAACAAATTGCATGAGGATGTCTTTCATCTTGGATACTTATGAAATTTCTCAATTTCACAAGTCATTGTTCAACAAGGTTATCCATCAGTCTAGTGAGGATGAGGAAGAGGAAGAAAAGATATGGTAGATAGGTGTCACTGATGCTATGGAAGTGAAGAAACTGGTGCTCAAGGGTTAACTTTATCTCATTCCTTCTTCACACTTACATCATTGCTCAAATTCACAATTACACCTTCAGTAAACAAGGTCCTTCATTAGAATCAATATAATAAAATACAAATAGGAAAAAGATGGAGGTTAGGTTTCAATGCCAGAAAAGTTGAAATTATCAGGATGGCTTGAATTTCATAAATTTTTACAAACATATAATCAATATCTCAACTTCACAAATCAATCCATCATTGAAATTAAGATAAGGAAAGATGAAGAAAATGTATTACATGCATCTTTTAATAGCAATTTCTTCCCTTGCATAAGTTATAATAAATTTTTGGTTTTTCCTATGTTCAAGGCCAATAACATGTTGAACAATGGCTTGTATCTGGGTATTCAGGAAGACAAAAGTCAGGATGAACCAGTATCACACCAAGGTTTTTATTTAAATTTCCAGTTTTTTTAAAAGTTGAACGGGTCAAACAAATTGTCGGAAGTTTGAAATTGTATTCTAGTGAAAAGTAGTGTCATTAAATCATTTTATTAGTTTTAAAAGACGGACTTTGATTCAGAAAAAGATATGTTTTTTTCAGACAGAAAATCACTTTAGAGGGTTTCCAATGAAAATAAATGCCAAGAACTATATTCCACAGTCTTTCTTGGCCACAAAAGTAGCAACAACATAAATGAACCCAGTCCTTGAAAGAGTCAATTCCCAATTAACTGTAGCTTTGCCTAGGTTTCTGCTCATATTCCAGAAAGTATAAGCAATTGTCTGAACATTATTCCTGTTACATGACTTCCAACTGTGACAAGTTCTAGCCACTCACTCACTGATAAAAGAACATCAAAACTTATATTCCAGACACACCAAGAATAATAATTGAAGGTATAAGAGAGGTTTATTTTCACCTCGTGGACCGACTACCTTGTAATTTTATAAACACCAACTGGTTCTGGTTTTTAAAGTACCAGATTACGTAGACGTATGTCAATGAGGTTTCTTCACTTAGACCAGGAATTAGGAACACCTGTGGGGGAATCCTCACTTGTTGAACTCAAGCTCTGTGACATGAAGAGCACTTGAGGTGATCAACAATAAATTGAAGCTTTCAGCCCCATGATCAAAGCAGTCAACCTAAACCACCTGCACTTATTCCCCCAAAATGTCTTTCAGAGCTACTTGAGACAAAAAAAAAAATTAATTCCCCCATGATGAGCAATACAGTATATGCTATCCAAAAATGAAAACAAGAAGCTTTCCAAAAATATTCACCAAGATGAAGAAAGGAAGACAATGGAATTTTCAGAAATGGCTTCCAAGAGTTCATCATAATAAAACTAATTGGATAAAAATCAAGAAAGGCACTAAATATATCCATGAAAATGAATAAAAAAAATTGCAATTTGTCCTTTAGACATAAAGTTTGAAGCAAGTGTCTTGAGGCATTAATTTCACAACTACTGCATTGTACTTGGATTTTTCATTTGAGGTGAAGAACACCATTGAAAAAGTGATAAGGAAAGAGCTTGTTAACAAAGCTGTCCTTTGACCTCCACATACTAATTGGTTTAAGGGTAATAATTTTAACCACTACTAAACCATCAGGACCTCTTGTCATTTCATAACCTCATAAAGATTAGTGGGAAATGGTTTAGAGGGCATCCAGAAGACTCCACTTAATTTTCTCCACTCATGATCTAAAGCTTCATGCATTGTCAAGGTGGAGATGTAACCTTACTGAACCTGTCCCAAGATGTCACAGTCTATGAGGTCAACATGTGCTTGACCCACTTTTCAAGAATACCCCAGGGCCCATTCCATCTGAAGAATATTCAGGTCACAACAAACAAAACAAAAACACAAACTGGACCATCTTTTCTTACAAGAGATGCATCTCTTGGAAAATCTTGATGAAAGCAGCACACTTGGTTTTTGCTCTGCTCACAGGAATATGGGCCCATTTGATAACTTATTCATACCAGAGATACTTTTACTGATTATACTGCAAACTTCTTGGGAAATTCATTGTAAAGGTACTTGCTGAAGTACTTGAACGTGCATGAGGATGGACATCTGCAAATAAAACATATGTTGTTAAGGTTGAATCTATGTGACAAGCATCCTTCATCAAAAGAAAAAAAATCATTCTCAAATTGGCTGAAGTTTTTTTTGCCACAGGGTTCCTTGACTTGGATTCCTGGGTATGAAATATAACAGTTGCATTTTGCAAAACAAAGATTCAACTCAAAACATGTTCAGGGTTTTCATAATAACATCCCAGTGCTTGAAACATGTTTTTGGATTTAATTTAGCCAAACTGTCTTCAATAATTGTATTATGCAAGCAAAGATTTCACAGATGAAATTTGTTGGGGTTCCAGACTTACATTTCCATGATTCAAACATATTTTCTGTAACAGCATCCAATCAGTCTTTCATAGATGTATTTTTCTAAATAAAAATAAAACAGATAGGTGCAACACATAAAATTTTTAGGGCTTCCAGACCAACATTTCAGTGCTTGACAGATGTTCTCATCAAATATGATCCACTGAGTCTTCCATAACATTTATCATGTAAGCCAAAATTCCACATAACATTTCCAGGGTTGCCAAATGAACATTCCAGAGTTTGAAAGATGTTCTCTACTAAATTATCCAACCGGCTTTTCAAACACTGTTTTTCTTTAAGGGTTTGGATGATGAGATTCTAGTGGCTTGAAATACATTTTTTAATGCTATGTACAATCTTTCTCTCAATTTTTTTTTATGAAAAGAAAAAAAAATGACTCACCTCTTGGGAACATATTGGCGCCACACTCTGGCAGCCCTAGCACCAACATCACCACCAAGGCGCCAACTGGAGGAGCCCATAATGACTTTCTCTCAACAGCTTCTCTCTTGACCCTTTTTTCCAATCCACAACTCGAATATGCTCTTGTTTGCCTTATACGTCTTTTTTTCCACACAGAGGGCGCTCCACTCCAACTTCTGGAATCTCTTTGTCCTAAGGTCTCATGTCACATGCATACACTAAGCGCGCACACACGCACACTCACACACACCACTCGCACTTTTATCTGAACTCACTCATCCGCACCAACTCACTTCAGTTTTTCCTTGTTTTTATTTATTTATTTTCTGGATGGGATGGAGAGAGAAAAGGTTGGTCTGTTTAGACACAAAGGTGTGGAAAGGAAGAAGGACAGAGAAACATGTGACAATAGGAAAGAAGCTGGTGCACAAAGACACCAGAACAACAAAAGAACTGACACCACCAGGCTACTCACATTCACTTTCCCTTGATGAAAAAAAAAAAATTCCCTGCCCACTGCAGTATATGGGCATCATAATTCTGATCATGAACCTCAAGTTGAATGTCCAGTAAGGAAGGAAAACACATATGGAAAAATTAGATGAAAAGTGGAGAATTGGTGTTTGTCAGCACATTGCTGCACAATGAGGGATGGTGCAACTGTAAGAAACCTGCATGGCAATTTGCAAAAGTGTTTCTTTGGCATCTTCAACTTGGTTTCTCTGTTTGTAAAACATTTTCTGCATCATAATTAATTAAAAGTCTTTTTTGCTGAGAGTGTCTTTCAATTACTTTTAAGCAATTGAGCAGGATGAAATTTCATAAAACAGTGGTGCATAAAATGTATCCCCCCCCCCAAAAAAAACTTGAAGGAGGAGAATTCAAATTTAAATTAGAATAATCAATTAACTCAAAAATTTCCCTGAAAACATTTTTCATCACTACATGATCAAGCAAACTAAATTTACTCAAGATCAGTTACCCTAAAACTTGAATGCCTTAAGTATAAAACAAAAGTAAGTCAATGAATCAGGTTATTTTTTAATCATTGGCATAAATTTAATTTATAATCATCAATTAGCTCAAGCATTTCCCTGAAAACATTTTTCATCACAACATGATGAAGCAACCTGAATTTACTCAAGATGAGTTACCCTAAAACTTGAATGCCTCAAGCATAACTTAAAAATAAGTCAATGACTGAGGTTTTTTTCTCATTGGCTTTAATTTAAATTATGACCATCAAATAACTCAAGCATTTCCCTGGAAATATTTTACAACATGATCAAGCAAACTGAAGTCACTCAAGATAAGCTACCCTAAAACTTAAATGCCCCAAGTGTAACATGAAAAAAAGTCAAGGAATCAGGTTTTTTTTTTCTCATTGGCTTGAATTTAAATTATGACTATCAATTAACTCAAGCATTTCCGTGAAAACATTTGTCATAACATGATCAGGCAAACTGAATTTACTCAAGATCAGTTACCCTAAAACTTGAATGCCTCAAGTACAGTATAAAATAAAAGTAAGTCAATGACTCAGGTTTTTTTTTTCTCATTGGCTTCAATTTAAATTATGACCATCAAATAGCTCAAGCATTTCCCTGGAAACATTTCAAGCAAACTGAATTTACTCAAGATGAGTTACCCTAAAACTTGAATAAAAGTAAGTCAATGACTCTCAGGATTGTTTTTTTTTTCTCTTTTCCTCAGCCATGGCTTTTCTTCTTGGGCTTCTCCAATGGGATTCAAAATAAAGTCGACTGCCCTGACGCAGCACTGAAACCTTAATTGAACCAAGACCAGCCCGGCACCCACTTGATCCACTTACTGAAATGTCATGGCGGCCATCACGACTTCCCCCAAGGATATTCGAAAGTAGGGCGAAGCCCCAACCCAACACACACACAGACACACACATACATACAAGAAAGAAGGCTCATGAGAGAAGGAAGAAAAAGCTTCAAACCGGTTCTCAAATGAACACATAAAAAGCCTTTCATCATACCTCAGCCTCTTCAAGATCTATCAAACTTGAGTGTATATATATGAGTCTAAGATGGCTCTTACAAAAGTTGGGATTCCAGAAGAATTCCCCCTAAAATAGAGATGATTTTTATTTTTTTTCAAATGGGAACATGGATGAGAAAGTTTGGAAATGATATGAGAAGGTTTTCAAATAAATCATTGTCATTCAGAAACATTATATTTTAAATCCCATTCTGAGGTGCTCCAGAAGTCTTCAGAACTTGAAAATAATAATTTCCTGATTAACCCACACAAGTCAGACCATATTCCCACCCATCCAAAACTCAGTTTAAATTTTCTAAAGAGTTCTCCATTTCCTCATAAATCATATAACTCACAATAAGGTTCAATTCTCTCAGAGTCCTAGCACTAAAACCTTACCAACTCAAATCAACCAAACATTAAAAATTCACAAAGTTGACCTTTTCCCACAATTTTCTATTTTATTTTTAAAAACATCAAAAACTAAAAGAGTAGAATTTTTTTTTCCTCTGTCAGTCTTCTTTAAATTAGACATGCTCCAGTGCATCACAGTCTCAACAAGACTCAGTCAACGCCCTCCCCCCACCCTCTGATACTCCTCCCTCACCAAAACACATCAAGGCCGTTAACCGAAGCACCATTTTTTTCCATCACCAAGCTCCCTCTAAAAAAAACTCGCTTGTGACTTTATAAAAAAGAAATGCTTAGGGCAATTAAACTCTCTCATATCCACACACACACACACACACACACACACACACAGCTTCCGAATCCGGAGTCACTGACCCTCCTTGGGAATAAGCTTCTTCTTCCCTCTCTCTCTCTCTCTAAGCCACAAAAACCACGCAATTCCACTCCCGGGAAATCCATCCACCGAAAAGGCTTTTCAAGCAAGGGAAACCGAGTGCAATATTTTGAAACAAAGAAATAAATAAACAAAGGAACAGCCGGCAAGAATGGAATGAATAAAAATGTCGAGGAAAAAAAAATTCACATGATTGCAGTTGAACGGACTTACACAAAAGGTCATTTTTTTATTATTCGGATGAAATTGACAACGTAGGTGGTAACTGAAATTACATTATTCTCAAGATGATTGAAAATGATTACATGGGGATTAATGATTATACATTAAAAAAAATAAAAATGATTGGATTTTTCTTTCAAAAAGAGAATAAAGGAGCCAAAAAATTGGATTTTTATTTCAGATTCATTGAAACCATCAGTAGGCAGAAATAGGATTTATAAATTTGTAACAGAAAAATAATTTTATTTCTTCCTTCAAAAGCAACCAAAACAACACTTTTTTTGAAAATTGAGAATCATAAAAACCATAAGTAGGCAGAAATGAGAGAAAGGGAATTTTAAAAATAAAAATAAACTCACATTTTCTTCAAACAAGTTGAAACCACAGATTGATATTTAGCATCCAGAAATGCATGAATAAAGAAATACAGTACAGTAAGTGAATAAGAAATGCTTGAATGATTTAAAATGAAGTTTTGTTTATGTGAGTTGAAGTCAAAAGTTCCCAGATATGATACATAAACCAATGTGAGCAAAGAAATAAATTATACTGTATATAAGTGTGTGTGTGAGTTGAATGTAAAGACTCAAATATGACACTCAGAAAATCTTTCACAAACATTTCCATGCTTTGAATGTGACCAAAAGCATATCAATGACAAATGTTGAATTGAGTAGCAAATAAAATACTTGTTCTTTGGTCTGAAGCAACAGGTTAACACTGTTCTTGATGCCTTAGCAGTGGTACACCTAACATTCCCATATCTTATACTGGATATGAAATTTAAATCAATACCTAAAAATACATATTGTAAAGGAAAGTGGAAATCTCATCACAGCAGCAAAGCATATGAGTGGACCCTCAAACATCATTATTTTTACTAACAATACTTTCTTATAAGATTTGATGCAATGAGATTTTAATGCATTTTTCATATCTCATTCAAATAAGCCACAGCAGGCTCATGATATCATGAACATAGTACAAAAACATTCCCATGTAATATGTATGTAACCAGAAATTAATAAAATAAAAAGGTTAACTGAGTATACCAAAAACATTATTATATTACTTAATTGATTCAAAGTCAATGGTCAACACTTGGTTATCTCAATGTGATGAACAAACATCCACATGTCTTGAATGTAAGCAGAATCACTGCATTTGAATGGAAATGCTAGAAAAAAGGCTTCAAACTAACAACACCCTCTCCATCTTATCCAGCATCTTAGGCATCCATGGAGGTCCAAGAATGGCAACACAAGCTTTTCCCTTGGCCTGAAAGTGATGCCAACCCGGTACAGTACTGTACTGAAAAATGTTCCTCATAAGCCATATAGCCTAAATAATTATACTACCTGTTTCTGGGTGGGAGAGTTGAACGCGCGCGCAAGGGATTAAAACTGAGACATATTGTAGTACTGCATTTTTTTCATGACACAGCCTCACTGACAGAAAATAAAGTCAACATTAATTTTACACACACTCACACACACAGCACCCTTACCACTGAGCAAATACTGTAGTCTGACACACAATCTTATTCCAACATATTTCTAACGCTGTAGATGAAGAGGGCAACTGAACTGGAACTAGAGGAAAGCCCAACTGACTGAGCCTCAGGGTGGAGAGTTTTGACCAGCCGGATACCGTAAGGAGAACGGCCTCTCCGTGAAGGAAGAGGCGCTATGGCGAGGCATACACTAACCAAAACCCGTCACCATTCATGAGAAGGAGGATGGTGTGCTTTTTGGGTGTGTAGAACTGAGAATTGATGTTTCTTTACCTTTTTCAAAAGAAAATAAACCCTGCTTTTAATATTCAGGACTTACTAGCATGTCACAATCTGTAAAAACATAATTTATCTCAAGTTTTGTCTCAAGGTATCAGTTTTTACTTTCTTTCTTTTAGGGAATTCTAATCAACATAACTTCTCAGGCTTCTCAAAATACATGCTTTTAGCTAAAATGTACGCAAAAAGTTCAGAACCATTAGAATTTAACGGTCAATTGGTGGTAGCATATACTTACATTAGTGTCATGTGCCATGGACAATGTTGTACAATGACAATTTTCAGCCTAAAATTTAAATAAAAACAGATTCCCAAGCAAAATACACACCCAATGCTTTGTAACTGAGAAATTATAATAATTCAAAAATGAAATCCATCACCATTTGAATTTTTACTTGAATTGGAGCTAAATTCAATTGATTTCCATTTGAAGTGAGTTTTCAATGTATGATGTTTTGAAGGGGTTTACAATTTTCCATCAAGGGATCAAATATTATATGGCACTTCCACTCAAAAAAGGTGAAAATCTGAACTTCACTTGCCCAAGACAAGCACCCTGAAGTGTTTCTTCTTAATATCCAGAAAATAAGATGCATGTTGCACACAAATACTGTAGATATAGTGCATAACCCAGATTAATGCATTATTTTTACACATAGATAAGACACACACAAAAATTTCAAAATAAATTTTGGGAAAATCAATATGGGTTTGGTTAATGCAACATTTCAGCTTGGAATATAACAGAGGAGAGTGGGTTATTCAGGTAACGTTGCGTCCGTGTTTTGGAATAGCGCCGTGCTGGGCCACCAGGGAAAATAACCGGCACAACTCGCCCAAGGCGTCAATGTAAATTTAGAGAGATGTACACACTTGGTCTGGGTAACTCACTCTCCACTGGCCGCCGGATTTTCTTACCTGCCTTTGAACAGCAATGGGTCAATCCATGGTTGACCATTGAATTGCTCTTCTTCCTCCAAAATGCTGAATAAAATCAGCAAAAATCCCTTGGTTCAAGAAACTTATAGAGTATTGACAATTTGAAATAACAACAAAAATTTTCAGCAAATGTGCATTCATGAAGAATTATGAATCCTCTTGCACCAATATGGGTTCTCTAAAGTTTTTTTTTTTTACAACTTGCTTCTTGAAACATTATCAACTTACTTTCCTTCAATATAAGCTTCATATGCAGTGCTTTTATTTGTGACCTAAGATAAATGGTCTTGAATTCTGACTCATTCAGGGGGCTGTTGATCTGAAAGGAAAGGATGTTTGGCTTAGGTCTACTCATCTCACCACATCCCAAGGAAACTTGACAGCTTCTGTACAAGAATTTTAAAAGTGGTGTCATAGTAACAATGGATTGAACATTTGAATTCATTGTACTAATGAGTTGTAAAGAAACTTTGAAAGTTAAAATGGTTCAATATCAGAACTGAGATGGGGACTAGGATTACAAACCTCATAGCATAAATTAAATACTTCCTCACATCATCCATGGCTACAGTGGCATAAGCAGATTAATGTTCTCTTCCATCAAAGTCTATGGAGAAATCCAAGTTGGGTTTGCAAACTATCTTCTGGGGGCTCCTCAGCTGAGGATCACTTGTGTAAACTTTTTTTCTCCCACCTTAAAATACTGTTCTTGGATAGGAATTTATTACTCACATGTCAAGTAAGAAAATTATACATAACCCATGAACTACAAAAAGAAACATAAATTGACATAAAATCATAAACATGAACCCTCTCCATAACAAATTTTGCCAGCATTGTAATTTTTATTTCTCGCCCCATGTTAACTGGGTTTTCTACAACAAAATTATCTAAATGAAGAATATTTTGTAGTCACTTGTATTTAGTTGCAAAAAGAGAGAGAGTCCAGTCCGCCTGAATACTTGTAATACTGAGGGGTGGCCCAACAGATGATCCATCACCAAACGCTGGCTGGTAACCAAGACCCATAGGGAAAAATACGAGACAGACAGACAGACCTGGAGGTATGCGCCACATCTCCCTCTCCATGGCTGTCTGTCTGCTCCCCTCTCTCTCTCTCTCCCTGCGCAAGCGCACATCAGGAGAAAATGAAGAACTTGTACCAAAAGGCAACAGGACCTTTCTACTTCTCCTTCTCTATCTCTCTCTCTCTCTCTAATCCTCCACCCCCCCCCCCC
>CAJPEX010000774.1:13324-78425 GCA_905338405.1 Notodromas monacha
GGTGGTAGCATATACTTACATTAGTGTCATGTGCCATGGACAATGTTGTACAATGACAATTTTCAGCCTAAAATTTAAATAAAAACAGATTCCCAAGCAAAATACACACCCAATGCTTTGTAACTGAGAAATTATAATAATTCAAAAATGAAATCCATCACCATTTGAATTTTTACTTAAATTGGAGCTAAATTTAATTGATTTCCATTTGAAGTGAGTTTTCAATGTATGATGTTTTGAAGGGGTTTAAAATTTTCCATAAAGGGATCAAATATTGCATGGCACTTCCACTCAAAAAAGTTGAAAATCTGAACTTCACTTGCCCAAGACAAGCACCCCAAAGTGTTTATTCTTAATAACCAGAAAATAAGATGCATGTTGCACACAAATACTGTAGATATAGTGCATAACCCAGATTAATGCATTATTTTTACACATAGATAAGACACACGCAAAAATTTCAAAATAAATTTTGGGAAAATCAATTGGGTTTGGTTAATGCAACATTTCAGCTTGGAATATAACAGAGGAGAGTGGGTTATTCAAGTAACGTTGCGTCCGTGTTTTGGAATAGCGCCGTGCTGGGCCACCAGGGAAAATAACCGGCACAACTCGCCCAAGGCGTCAATGTAAATTTAGAGAGATGTACACACTTGGTCTGGGTAACTCACTCTCCACTGGCCGCCGGATTTTCTTACCTGCCTTCACACAGCAATGGGTCAATCCATGGTTGACCATTAAATTACTCTTTTTCCTAAAATATGCTGAATAATATCAGCAAAAATTCCTTGGTTCAAGAAACTTATAGAGTATTGAAAATTTGAAATAACAACAAAATTTTTCAGCAAATGTGCATTCATGAAGAATTATGAATCCTCTTGCACCAATATGGGTTCTCTAAAGTTTTTTCTTTTACAACTTGCTTCTTGAAACATTATCAACTTATTTTCCTTCAATATAAGCTTCATATGCAGTGCTTTTATTTGTGACCTAAGATCAATGGTCTTGAATTCTGACTCATGCAGGGGATTTTTGATTTGAAAGGAAAGGATGTTTGGCTTAGGTCTACTCATCTCATCACATTCCCAGAAAACTTGACAGCTTCTGTTCAAGAATTTTAAAAAGTGTGTCAAACTAACCATGGGTTGAACATTTAAATTCCTTGTGCTAATGAGTTTCTAAGAAACTCAAATGGTATAATATCAAAGCTGAGATTGCAACTAGGATTACAAACCTCATAGCATAAATTAAATACTCCCTCACATCATCCGTGGCTATAGTGGCATCAGCAGATTAATTTCTCTTCCATCAAAGTCTATGGGGAAATCCAAGTTGGGTTTGCAAACTTTCTTTTGGGGACTCCTAAGCTGAGGATCACTTGTGTAAACTTTTTTTCTCCCACCTTAAAATACTGTTCTTGGATAGGAATTTATTACTCACATGTCAAGTAAGAAAATTATACATAACCCATGAACTACAAAAATAAACATAAATTGACATAAAATCATCAACATGAACCCTCTCCATAACAAATTTTGCCAGCATTGTAATTTTTATTTTTATTTTCAATTTTTATTTCTCGCCCCATGTTAACTGTGTTTTCTACAACAAAATTATCTAAATGAAAAATTTTTGTAGTCCCTTGTATTTAGTTGCAAAAAGAGAGAGAGTCCAGTCCGCCTGAATACTTGTAATACTGAGAGGTGGCCCAACAGATGATCCATCACCAAACGCTGGCTGGTAACCAAGACCCATAGGGAAAAATACGAGACAGACAGACAGACCTGGAGGTATGCGCCACATCTCCCTCTCCATGGCTGTCTGTCTGCTCCCCTCTCTCTCTCTCTCCCTGCGCAAGCGCACATCAGGAGAAAATGAAGAACTTGTACCAAAAGGCAACAGGACCTTTCTACTTCTCCTTCTCTATCTCTCTCTCTCTCTCTAATCCCCCACCCCCCCCCCCCCCAGACCTCCTAACAGATATAAGTTTGAAAAATTCGCTCTCCCCCCCCCCCTTTTTCCAAACAGCTGCCATGTGCACAACAAATCCTTGGTTGGAGGGAGAGAAAAGTCGATTGTGTCTCAAGGATCCACCAACCTGGCCTTGCACCCCAGGCAAAAAAAGGGTCAGGGTGAGAATCGGATCTATCAATGTCACTGGCCCCAGGAAAAGCCTTTGACTGGTCCGCGCCCAATGGAACAAATGAAAAAATGACAGCCGTCTTAAATGAGCGGCCTGCCCAAGAATCAAAGGATTTTTTTGCGGCCCTGTCAATGGCCCCCTTTTTTTTGGAGGGGCGCGGGGTCCATAAAACCCTTGGTGGATAGAAATGCCAAATGTCAGAAAAGTCGGTCAAGGAATCACCCCCCCCCCCCACACACACTCCTTCGTCTTCCGGGTGCGCAATTAAACTGAGAAGAAATAATCTTACATTTTACTACTACACTACCAACTCCTCCTCGTCTCCATTTCTCCCCTCTTTCTTTCTCTCTCTCTCTCTCTGTACAGTATTTTGGTTCCGCTTTAATTCCTTCAGTACAGTTATCCACCGATGGGGCTGCCGTTACGCTTTCCACGTGGCTGAACGTTTTCTGCTGGGCAAATAGGCGTGAAATCGTTAAGCCGATTCCTAGCTTTGCTGCTGCTGCATGATGCTGCTTATTTGAAAAAGACTTCTTTCTCTGTCCAGAGTATAGAGCGGAATACTTTACTTTACTGTACATGGAGAAAAGATAGCGGAATACCGGTGAAGAAGAGAAAAAAAAAGCGGCGGAGAGGGGATTCGATCTCGCGCGTCAAGGATTGATTGAAAGTCTTCTCTATTCTGTTAGGTCAGCATAGTTAATATTTCGGTTTTTTGTTCTACCTCCTCATGGAAACCTTGAAAACTGGACTTCTTTTGAGGTACGGGAACGTGATACAAAATGAGTGATCCTGCTGAAATTCTGAAAGAGACTTTCGCAAGCTCTAACATTTAAGCAATTATCTCTCATTTCACCATGTTTCATCAGAAAGCAGTGGAAAAGTGGCCAATAGAAAGTGAACTACAATTTGGGACAAAGCCCTTGTTCCAGGTCCAACAATATTGAATCCTGCTTAGGTAACAAACTTATCCATTTTCTGCTTCATTCAAACATTGAGACATACTCTTTATTGCTTTTAGTATGGTGACTAATTGTGGGTAACATTAGAGAAAGAAACATAAAATTTGAATTGAAAAGAGGTGCTTCAACACTTCAATTCATGTCATTATCAAAATGGTACTGATACAACAATTTTAGATGAATTTAAAGCGTAAAAATGTCTATACTTTCATTCTTGACTCACAATCATGAATGATTTGGTTATATGTAGAGAATTTCACAGAGTAATTCTTAAAATGAAATTTCTTGAGAGAACCCATTATTGGAAATTCAAAGTTTTCACTCCCTCTTGTTTAATGACACTGAACACAGCTGCAAACTAATGTTGCAGATGGTATGTAGGACACTGTGTTGAACTTATTTGGTGTCTGTCATTTGGAAACAGGACTGATCAACACATGCAAATAAAAGTCATTAAAATCCAATTGCAATAATAGGGCGTGATATTAACAAAATTGTAATCCCTAATCATGGTCAGTTCTATTGAAGCAACAAAATAAAATTAAACATTACAATTTTAATCTTTAAAATGTTGCAGATAGCTTCAACATTAGCAGGAATTCTCAAAATGTTTCGTTTAAGTGCTGAAGTTTTCGTGAATTTTAGACAACAGCAAAAAATTTAATTTTTTGTCAAAAATAATCATTTTTTCGAATCATTATTAAAACATAGCCAGCATTTCCCAATTTTCAATAAAAGAGGATATAACCACATAAACCCACCTCCGCATCAAAAAAATAATCCCCCGGGGCAAAAGGGATGAAAGGAACCATGAGCCTATGAAAACAGTTTACTTTCCTCGCAGTACTAAACACAGCTTATTTTCTTAGCACCTCACCCTCCATCATAAACGTTACAATAAAAACGCTGAAGAACTGTAAGAAAAAACTTTCCTTTTCGTGAGGCACAAAAAACGCGCGGCAACCGCCGAAGCAGCGGCACACTTTTCCGCACCCGAAACCTTTCGTCCACACCATGAAAAAAAAAATGGATAAAAATTCGGAAAAACTCGCGACGAAATGGCCGCCATCAAACTAACAACACACCAAGTACCCAGTGGATCCTCCAACAACCGAATTGGTCCACTTTCATCGTGACTCCCGTTTTCTCTGTCCATTTCCATGCAAAGTAACCAACGGCGGAAAATATATATGAAGAAGCCACGCACTTACACTCCATTACGGGGCGTCGGTTCACTCACGTTTAAATTCTCCGTAATTTGCGACATTTCCCCACGCATTTTTCAGGGATACACAGAGATACACGTCAATTAACTCGTCACATTCAACAACGAAAAAAAACGTGCATGCGCAAACACATTGGCCAACATATTTGCGGAAACACGATCGCGGAAGCGCGGGGAAACCCGTGGTACTGAATAATCGGCCACGAGAGCAGCAGAAGCGCTCGCCTGCGCACGAATACAAGATGTCCATCGACGTCCGCTTTCTCCGGAGATTGAAACTGGACTGAGACTGACAGCTGATCCCAGGTAAGAAAAGCCCTGGGATCGCCTCGGAGGCAATGTGGGAGAAAAAAAAACCGCGCAGAGCGGGGATTCGATCTCGCGCCCTTCAGAGTATACCCACCCGTCCTCATTGCTTTCTAATTCCACCAACAGTGATGATGACTCATATAATGAACAATTGATTCCTGACTGATATTTTATATTATATGATATTATATTGAGTATATAATAACTTCAAGCTTTACAAATAGTGCTGATGGTTGCTTGCAGACACCAGAGGTCTACTCAGATGAGAATTCAAGCTGAAGTAGTTAACTCTCTCTCTCCCAACAAAATTCAGGGGACAAGAAAAAAAATAATTGTAAAGAAAATTTAATTGCAGAGACCCATCCATACATAAGATGGGTACAGAGCCCTATGCCAATGAACCAAAAACAAACTCATTATACATGGAAAACATTGTAGAGAGAGAAATAAAGAGCCTACCTGCAGTTCATATTTAATTCTAATTCCATTACTGATGCTCCTTGGACATTACTGAATGTAATGGCTTTAAATAATTGGCATTTCACGATTAAAACGTCAAAAAAATAAGCTGAAGAAAGATGAACAGCACTAAACAGCACATAAGTCTTTAAAAAAAGAATTTAATTTTGAGAAGGGCTACATATTATGCTAGAACATGCATATATAGGCAGCCAAATTGACAAAAGCAACTTTAAACTGTTTGAACTTTTCATGCACTCTTTGCATTAGGTTTACTATTGAAAGAAAAAATTGGAAATATCTTAAGTCCTTTCAAAACCCCAGCATACCTATATACTGATATCATTTGATTAATATCTGAGGTACCATAGTAATGATGAGCAAAAAAAACCTATATTTTAGACAAAGTTGGCCCTTGCTGATAATCCCTGATTTAGAAGGCATTTTATGGGTGCAGCATCTTACACTTCCTGGCAAAATCATTTTAATTATTGTCACAAAAATACAAATAATAGAAAGCCTAATTAATCATTATCAACTCCAGATCTGGATAATTAAGGTATGGATTCTGTGGTAATTTTCTGAAAACATATTCCAGTAAGCATATAATTTTCCATGCTAGTTCTATAGATTCCCTCTTCAGTGAAGTCATTTTCCAAACTTTTGAGGAAATATTTTGCATGATGGAGCATTTGTGCAGATTCCTTCAGACTAAAAAAAGTAAAAATGCTGAACAAGGCAGCTGAATTTTCGATTGTAATGCATAAAATGCATTAAGAGAGGCGCCAAAGTAAGTTTACCAAGAAACGGGAATAAATACAAGAGAAAAAATATTGTCCCTGGTGGGGATTCGATCTCGCGCGCTCAGGATGCAGCAGTGCTTTCTTTCATTTTCTATCTCATCTTCCAAGAAGTACCTCAACATTCCCTGGCAGTTCTCTTAAATATACCGTACTGGACTGTATTTCAGCTCCACATCAAGCAAACAAAGGACACCTCACATCCAAGAAACTGTGAATTCTTTCCCCCCCCCCCCCTCCACCAGTTTGACCCACACGTCCGCATCCTTCAGCGGTCAAACTCAGACTGACGTCTCATCTCTTCCCCCCCTTCACACATCAGCAACTCCTTCAGATGAAAATAAATAAAACCTTTCAAACAAGTACAAATAGCTGAGGATCATAAAAACAAAATGGCGCACGCGCGAGCAGAAACGCAACTGACACAGATGGCTGCTCAACCGTGCATCCAGAAACTGAAGCCCCATCCACTTTGGTTGTTGAGTGGAAGTGCACCAACTGAACCAGAAGAGCAGCAGAAAGGACCAATCTGTCTTTATTTTGTTCTCTTCTTCCTTGTCTTCTCTTCTTCCTCATCCTTCTCCCCCCCCCCCCCTCCTTTCATCTTGAAGCATTGAGGTATGACACCACTGCTGCATGGCTCTGGATTAGCCAGAAAGTTGCCAGTGAAGGAGTAAGAGGAGTAGTCCTAAGTCTTGAAGAACACCTTGGGATAATTAATACTACCTAACTCTTTTCCCATGAATAATGTATACTGAATCCATAAATTTAAATGCTGGATTTATAAATATACATATAAATGCACACTTTGACCAAACAGCATTTGCATATTTTGAGTTCTACTCTGTGGCAATGCACAAAAATTGGCAAATCGTCAGACAAGACCATTAAAAACATTCAAAAGGTCTGCCAGGACCAGAATGGAAGCTTTATTGCACAGTGATGATGATGCAGTGAATATTATTGTGCAGTCAGTAAGACTTAACAGTGAGAAACATTGTACAGAAAATGTAAAAAAAAGAGCATTACTGTATTGTATACAGACTACAGAGAGTCAACCTCTGTGATAAAGAAAGGAAGGCTTGTGTATCTTCAGGTAGGTTTATAAATCAACCCCATCCTCCTACACCAGTGCATATAAAATTCACTGGGAAAAAGAGGACACTTCTTAGTCACAGACATGGTCACAAAAATTCCCTCCCAACAGGAGGGTGGGAAAGATGCACTTTCTCCAATTTTTTTATTCAAGATACCCACATTGTTGATACCAATCTTTATGGTTCAGTACCCAAGGCCCTTCAGAAGTTGCAGGCTGGTGAAAATAAATGCATTGCACCACAGAGTGAGATGTGCAAATTATGGTGATCCATTTCATGAATAATGATCCATTTCATCCTTTTTTTTTAGCATTAAATCTCAAAGCTGACTGGATTTGGGGAGAAAGAAACGATTTTGGTGGTGCACAGCCCAGGTACAAGAGATAGTTTATTAGTGTAATTCAGTACCTTTCTCCCACAGAGATTACCATTCAGTACCATCCATCAAAAAGAATCTATTCATCAAAGGCAATGCACTCATTTGAGAAATCAGGACATGGGAGTCATTCAACCTGCCCCAATTGACCTCTGCTAGGGTTTGGCTGCTCCTGGTACTGGTAATCAGATTTGACCTTTTCATGATTACACTGACACCCTTCAAGAAAAGCTGCTGATGTGGATCAGGAAGCCAACTAGGGCACAGCAAAATACAATCAGTGCAGCTGAGCCTTTTCCAAGCCAGTTCTGGTATTTTCTGTGATCTGGTAACAATATTTTCTCTCCTGGTTTTATGAATGAATTGTCTCCCATGCAGAACTTGTCTGCTTGGCTTAATTCTGACAACTGAGCAATTGACTGTACTTTCAGATTCCTGGGTGATTGGAACTCTTTTTTCAGTTGATGGATTTCTGAAAAAGTGATTCAAGAAAATTCAATACTATATAAGTCACAGGAAATTCATGAATGATTATTTTGGTATCTCCTGCTTTTCAAGATGTAGCCAAGGAAGTTAAAATGTACATTCAATGACTTCATGCTGCTGTGCAATTGTTAGCGCAGTTCAGATATTAAAAGATCTTCCATTCAACAAAAAATGAATTTTCATCTCAAGAATCAATATATAGGAACCTACAGGATATTCCAACCATTTGTGGATTGATTATCATCATGAAATACTGCATTATAAAAAATATTGCTGGAAATCTAAATCTTCATTTTTTAAATAGAAACTATCTCCAACTGCTTTTGAATGATGAAATTTATTTGTATTTCCAGGCTTCTGATTGATATGTCAAATGGCCATACATTTTCCATAAAATTCCAACATAAAAATGTATGCTGCATTTGCAAGTGGATAGTTTAAACATAAAGTATTACCTTTCAAAGTTTTGAGATTGGAGAGATTGAGATTGATTCAAAAAGCATTTTTCAAATGATTCAAACTTTTTTGCATAGGTGCAGCTGTATTTATGGGCAGTTTTCTCACAAGTTGCCAAAATAACCATGTTCTATTTGAGAAATACTGAAAATATATCAAAATATTGGCAAAAGCTAATAAATTCAACATTCATTTGAGTCCAGGAGTACTGTACACTTTATGCATGCATACATACATTTTAAAATGAAATACAGAAATGCTTTTTGGAGGCTGATGCAAAATATTTGATTCCAGAACTCAACAACAGCATAAATTTTCACTTCACATAAATTCAACTATCCCTCCATCAGACTGAGGGAAAAAATGGCCCATTTGAATGAAATAACATTAAGATGAACAGCAAGAATCTGCAGCATCACACATATCAGGTTAGATTATTCAATACAAACCATTCCCTTTCACACCATTTGGAGGTGATGAAACCCTTGGAGAAGTCAAGGTGCTCCTCACAACATAGATGTCTTTACCTTTAGAGGCATTCCAAGATGGGGCAAGATCTGCAAGCAAGGGGAACCAAATTCAAGTAAAGCAGAAATAATGCCAACAAAATCCCCTTACTGATTTCTTTATTTTTTAGGGATTCCACAGCAGATGATGAAGACCAGTCAAAATCCTCAGAATAGATTCCAAAGATCTTTTGCTTTGCCCAGTGATTCTCATGGGCACTGCTTCCAGTATAGTCATCAATGGATTGTGTTCCTTGGGAACTACTTGTGTAAATGACAGTGGAAGAAGTTCCCAGAGTCCTGGACCTTCTGTATAGCATCTGAGTGCTTGATGGCAGTGACACCTGTGGTTCTGGCTGGGGGAAAAAGTTGTCTGTCATATCTTCCTCTCCAACAGGTGGAACCTCCCTCAGCTGCAACAAGCTGCTTGACCATGATTTACAATGTGGAAACTTCTGAAGACCTCTTTGCTTTTCAGCAGCAATGCTCTTGCATCCACTCAGCAAGCTTTGTTTCTGAGGCTCAGCAAAAGTTTCTGAGCCACACAGGACCATTGCTACATCATGTTTGGTCTTCAGTCCAGGTTCTAATCCTTGGTGTAGTTTAACCAGGACACAGATAGCTTTCAGGGATGGAAATTTGTTTAGAAAGAAGAGAATGTGTAAAAAGAACCTTTAGGAGTCTCTCAGGGCATGACCATGCCACTGGTGCATAATTTCACACTGAATCAAGCTGGAACATGGGGAACCAAGCTTTTTAGTTCTCATACAAACTTCTCACAGTGAACATGGACATTCCAGTGATTTTCACTTCTTTCTTGTTGATCCTGTCAGTGCAAACTTCAGGTGAGAATTTAAACTCAAAAATTACTACATGCCCAAGAAACTAGGGTAATGCATTCCACTGTGTAAGATACACTGCATAGTCTGAACAAATAATCTACAGTGGAAATACTTTTTGAGTCCTCATGAAATATTTGCACACGCATTTAATCTTCCTGCTTATATTCTGGAATGAAAGGCACATGTAGTTCAGACAGTTGAATGTACCATATTTGATTCAAACTAACAAAACCAAGCAGCCTTTTAATGAGAACTAACAACTTATACATCACAATTAAATATTTTGTACAATGCATCACAATTAAATATTTTGTACAATGAATTATCCTCTCATTACAGTGTTTCATTGTATGGCATTTTTCAAGATTTCAGGTTCTGATCAGTAAAAGTGAATTGTGGGATAGAATTTGACTCCTACTATCAAATAAATGATAACCCTGCTCCCCTTTTCCAAGTGAAAACAAGAGGACCATGACACTAAATCAACTTTGGAAACTAGTTATGTGACTAGTAGCCAGCATCAAGAAAGAGAATGCTGGTTTATAACAAAATATTATCAATCCTTTTGTTATTCCATTCAATATGAACAATGTGGTATTAATAATTTCTTCTAATTTATTACAAGAATTCCTAAA
This sequence comes from Notodromas monacha, assembly GCA_905338405.1. Taxonomy (NCBI): domain Eukaryota; kingdom Metazoa; phylum Arthropoda; class Ostracoda; order Podocopida; family Cyprididae; genus Notodromas; species Notodromas monacha. The sequence goes on from CAJPEX010000774.1 coordinate 23,621, forward strand.
TATCTCAGAAGAGGCAAGGGAGCACATGCATAAAAAGTGTATCCAAACCTTTGCAAAGTGCAACAGGACCAGAAGAACTGAAGTGCTAAATGCAGACTTGATGAGAGACCTTGAAGAGGACCTTGAATTGTTCCTCACAAACAAAGGATTAACACTGGCACCTCAGGAAACATCAGAAGTGAAAAGCAAAAATGTAAAAAGGTACCCTCTACCTTGGACGCCAGAAGCAAAACAGACTGTTGAACAAAGAGTCATTCACTCAATGCTCAGTAAAAAGACATCATCATTGGCAAATAACCCTGTCAGCAGAGAGACCATTGAAGCATCAACAACAACATCAAAACCCAATCAAGTTCCTGAGCAACAAGGAATTTTTCTTGACATCCTTAGAATGTCTTCAAAGGAGCTGATGACTGTTGGCAACTTCTTCCACAACCTCAGTGTTGTGAGATCCTCTTCAAAACCAGATTGCATCCCTGTCTTTGAAGACAGTCCACAAGGCATGTACAATGGTGTTTCTTCCTTGGTCCAAGGTCTGATCAAGACAATTGATGCCCTTTTGGAGTGCAACAGGATCAAGAAAGAAATGCTGTACTCTGCCATGATGTCAGAGCATCACTCCTGGAACAAAGCTAACTTCCCTCAAAACAATCAAAATGTGTACAATAATCCATTTTACCAAAACAATGCCATGAAGCTCCCCTGAAATTCCTGTGTGGGAAATGGCATGTGCAAATGCTGTCTTTGTGTCTGATTTTGAAGATTCCAACAACTGTATTACATTGGGTAACAGAAAGAATGCAATCTCATCTGAATAATAATTTTTTGATTCCTTTCCTCATTAGCACAAATTAAGCTCTGGAATGCCAATAGAACACACACATACACACTAGTGCTGATATAAAAATGGACTCAAAACAAACATAAATACATAATAAAACCTCAAAAAGTAACAATGCTGAGTAACTAGACTCCATGTCTCACTGGGGACATCACAGTGGTAAGTTCACCTTGCTCAAACAGCACCTATGAAATGAAAGAAGTAACCAAAAGATAGTGATGTTCATACTCCTGAAGAAACCAAGGTCTCACCTGCCAAAATGACAGCCAATGAAAGAGTTAATAGGTTCATGCAGAAAATAGACTCTCCATGATTGAAAGCAGGATTGAAGGGGCTCCCATGCTGCACACCAGCAAATTCAGACATACCACCATTGTCACCTGAATAATAAGGAGGCAAGATAATTAGCATTTGATCTAAACAGAGTCAATCACTAAATGCAGTATACCTCTCAAGGTCTTTGGATCCTGAACTTCATTGTCTTCATTGTAAGGCTCTGGTACAGACACATCAATGTTCCTGGGATCCCCTTCATCAAAGGTACCATCTGGCCTTAGACCACTGTTGGGGTACAATGGGTTGTACCTCTGGTTGTTGTCAGTGCCTGTAGGTTGTCTGCCTCTGTCTCCAGAATATGGTCTATCTGATGACCAACCAGTAGTGGAGCTTGTGAATGGGTTTCTGTCTGTGGTGCTGAAGGGGCCTTGTTGGGGTCTCTGTCTGTCATTGTTGAAGCCTGCTTGAGGGTTGAATCTGTCACCAGGAAAGCTACTTGGTCTGTCAGTGTTGAATCTGTCAGGTTGTTGGTTGTTGAACCTGTCAGGTTGTTGGTTGTTGAATCTGTCAGGTTGTTGGTTGTTGAATCTGTCAGGTTGTTGGTTGTTGAATCTGTCAGGTTGTTGGTTGTTGAACCTGTCAGGTTGTTGGTTGTTGAACCTGTCAGGCTGCTGGTTGTTGAATCTGTCAGGCTGTTGGTTATTAAATCTGTCAGGCTGTTGGTCACTAAATCTGTCAGGCTGTTGGTTGTTGAACCTATCAGATGGTTGCTGATTGAACCTGTCACCTCCCAGGTTACCAGGGGTCTGATTTCCAAACACATCCTGACCAAAAGGCCTGCCTAGGGTTCTATTGAATCCAAAATCTCCTTGCTGTCCATTCAATCCACTCTGACTCACAACCGTCTGTCTCACAGGAAGATCACTAGCATTTTGAACACCTAGCTGAGTCACAGGAGTCACTGGAAACCCAGGTCTGCTACTGGTCTCCAAAAAGAAAGATGAAGGCAGTGGAGGAGGCTGGGGTTTAGCAATTGACATCCATGCCAGGGAAAAGAACACAACAATTCCTGAAACAGCCCTCATCTCTCAAATACACCTGCCAAAAACATTATCATGAGGAAGACTGCATGGTTCACAACATTACAGCAATAAAACACTGAAACATTTACAGAGCACATACTGTGTCCAGATTAAAGGCACTCATAAAGCACCCAGTAAAAAAACCCATGAAAAAAACCTCTGAGAGCAAAAACATTACAATTACCAACATGCATTAGCAGTTAAACTATTTTCACCAAGTGTATAAACACAAAGCATTACTAAATCTCAAAACAATGATGCAGTATTCCAATGACCAGCCATTTATTTTCAAAATTCAACTTACAAATCTTTCAAAATTTCTCCCAGTTTTTCAGTTATGATTTTGAAGGTGGATTCTGAAGCAAGCATTTCACAGACAACTTTTCTGCATACAGTGGAATGCTGATTTTGACATGAGGAAGGCATAAACATTGCAGTTTCACTTCATTGTCAACTTTTATGTTGAATGTTTTTCCACAGGGAGAACTTTTGTAAAACAGTGTTATCTTTAAAGGATTGTGAATTGGCTGCTTGCTAATCCTACACAGGACAGTTCCCATTTGTAAGAATAAAACCACATGTCCCAATCCTCTTCCCAACAGCAAAGCTTTACAGCTTATACATGAGAAAATACACTAATTGGGAAGTTGGAATGGGGGATACATTACAAGTGTCCCACATAACATGAGATTCTACTTTGTTGCTGCAAGTTCACAGTAGCACACCCTATCATTCATTCCAGGCTACCCCTCTCAAAATAACAACCTATGTGCTGAGTGTTTTTTTTTCATAGGTACCCTTCATAAATATAAAAATCAGTTATTTCAAAATGATTTGAATTGGATGCCTCTTCATCATACACAGGACAGTTCCAAAGAATAAAACCACATACAGTATTCCAACCCTCTTCCCACATGGTTCCACACCAAAGCTTACAATGATACATGAGAAAACAAAATATAGAGATAATTACACATACTTTTCCATGTGTTTTGCATGATACAGTTTGAGCCTCTGATTATTATTCTTTTTAAATAAAAAGTCCACAGCAGCACTCATTCCCAGGCTAAACCTCTCAAAATCCACAACAACCAAATACAAGGCAAAAGCCATCCACTCAAAAGCATCAACCCAACACTTCTGGCTCGCCGGACACAACTGACACCGGCCGCTCTTCATCCACACAAAGCTCAGCTCCCATCAACAGCTGACTGTATACAAAGGTTGCCATGCCGGTCACTCACCCTCGCCCGGCATCCCCACAAAAAATAAAATAAAACTGCTACAAACGCACGCACGCAAAAATCATCTGCGCACCACATACAACAATACAGTACCACAAATCCGGCAAACTATACTCATGAAGAAGAAACACACTGAAAATCTCACTTGACGCCAAAGAATTCGTTCCGGTCTGGGCGAAAGCGAACCACGCACGGACCAAAAACGTCTCTGGTCACCTGACTTTTCATGTGAGAACTGACGTGCCTTCCTTCCTTCAATCGCGCTGCTGCGTGAGATGGGGAGGGGGGGAGGGGGGAGGACAACGAAAGAAAGATCTTCCTTTTCGGTCCTCTTGCAGTACAGTACAGAATTGTACAGTATCCTGACGGAGGGCTCAAAAAGGAATTCGGGAGGGATGACCAGAGTAGGTCTGTTGGAATGGATGTTCACCTGCTGCCGTGGGGGAGGGTTGGGTGGTGGGATGTGAGACGTGACTGGCATCCAGTGCCAGGCTGGCTGGGGTGAGGCACGCCTAGCACAAGCCAGGAGAAAACCCTGGGTATGTCCTGATTCTGCGCGACTTCACCAACTTTTCAAGCAAATCCCAACATAAATACTGTAGTACATTTTTGAAAAAGTTTTTGTACTGTATTCCAGTTGAAACTCTCCAAGTAACAGGAGGAGAGGGACCACAAAAAAAATTAAGCTTAAGGAGGTTTTGAATAATTGAGGTTTGAGTAACTAAACCAAGCATTTCTTGTGGTAGAAAAATGGAAGAATGGCAAAAAATTGTAAATGTGGATATTCTGAGCATTAAATTACATCTTGAATGAGTTGACACAATAATGATGACCTTGGAGGTAGGGAATACATTTGCCCAATTTAGTCTTTCCTTTCCTCTGAAACCACCTCAAATTCTGTTTTTTATTGTTTCTCTCTTTCCTGTGTCAAGAAAAAATAGCCAAAAGGCCTTCAAATATTCAAGTTTGGGAGGTTTGAAAAGAAAAACCTTGCAGTTAGAAAGGTTTTTAATACTGTTCATTGTTCCTCAGGGAATTCAACAGGGACTTCAACTCCAAGTCACAGGAGGAGAGGGACCACAAAAAATTAAGCTTATAAGGAGGTTTTGAATAATTGAGGTTTGAGTAAGTTAACCAAGCATTTTTTTTGTACTAGAAAAATGGAATAATGGCAAAAAATTGTAAATGTTGATATTCTGAGCATCAAATTGCATCTTGAATGAGTTGACACAATGCTGAACTTGGAGGCAGGGAATACATTTGCCCAATTTAGTCTTTCCTTTCCTCTCAAACCACCTTAAATTCTGTTTTGTATTGCTTCTCTCTTTCCTGTGTCAAGAAAAAATGGCCAAAAGGCCTTCAAATATTCAAGTTTGGGAGGTTTGAAAAGAAAAACCTTGAAGTTAGAAAGGTTTTTAAAACTATACATTGTTCCTAGGGGAATTCCACTTGGGACTTGAAAAAATAATTAACTTGAGAGGTTTGAGTTATCAATAAGGTTTAACTGTAAATGAAACATTACTTATATAATATATTTCATTTTATTTTTTGAACTGGCAGTGGGTCCCAGCATAACAAATAACTCGGATGCAAAATAAATGTATATGTGCTGTGAGGAAACCATACATGGAAAATTTAGGGGTTTTTCAAAATATATAAGGCTGAAACTTGAATAATAACTAAACAACAATCAGCAGAATGGAACTCTTGCTAAACTGTGGCATACAGTGCAGTGGGTGCCAGCATAACAAATGACTCAGATTTTCAAAATACATATGTACTGTGAACAAACCATAAATGGAAAATATATGGTTTGTCCCAATTCTATGTGGTTTAGATTGGACTACAGTAATCCTTCATTAGTACTCAGCAGAATGAAACCTTGTCCAACTGTTGAATGCAGTACAGTGGGTCTCTGCATAGTAAATGACTCAGATTTTAATTAGATATTCTGCACTGAACAAAGCTTACATGGAAAATCTAGGGTTTTCCCCAAATATATATATATATATAGCTGAATTACCATTAAACAGCAATCAGCAGAATGCAATCATGTTANTTTCTGCATACAGTGGAATGCTGATTTTGACATGAGGAAGGCATAAACATTGCAGTTTCACTTCATTGTCAACTTTTATGTTGAATGTTTTTCCACAGGGAGAACTTTTGTAAAACAGTGTTATCTTCAAAGGATTGCCAATTGGCTGTTTGCCAACCCTACACAGGACAGTTCCCATTTGTAAGAATAAAACCACATGTTCCAATCCTCTTCCCAACAGCTAAGCTTTACAGCTTATGTACATATGAGAAAATACACTAATTGGGAAGTTAAAATGGGGGAAACATTACAAGTGTCCCACATGACCTGAGATTTTACTTTGTTACTGCAAGTTCACAGCAGCACACCATCATTCATCCCAGGCTACCCCTCTCAAAACAACAACCTATGTGCTGAGTGTTTTTTTCTTCATAGGTATCCTTCATAAATATAAAAATCAGTTATTTCAAAATGATTTGAATTGGCTGCCTCTTCATCATACACAGGACAGTTCCAAAGAATAAAACCACAGACAGTATTCCAACCCTCTTCCCACATGGTTCCACACCAAACCTCACAATGATACATGAGAAAACAATATATAGAGATTACAAGCACTTTTCCATGTGTTTTGCATGATACAGTTAGAGCATCTGATTTTTTGTTGTTGCAATAATAAGTCCACAGCAGCACTCATTCCCAGGCTAAACCTCTCAAAATCCACAACAACCAAATACAAGGCAAAAGCCATCCACTCAAAAGCATCAACCCAACACTTCTGGCTCGCCGGACACAACTGACACCGGCCGCTCTTCATCCACACAAAGCTCAGCTCCCATCAACAGCTGACTGTATACAAAGGTTGCCATGCCGGTCACTCACCCTCGCCCGGCATCCCCACAAAAAATAAAATAAACCTGCTACAAACGCACGCACGCAAAAATCATATGCGCACCACATGAAACAATACAGTACCACAAATTTGGCAAACTATACTCATGAAGAAGAAACACACTGAAAATCTCACTTGACGCCAAAGAATTCGTTCCGGTCTGGGCGAAAGCGAACCACGAACGGACCAAAAACGTCTCTGGTCACCTGACTTTTTATGTGAGAACTGACGTGCCTTCTTTCCTTCAATCGCGCTGCTGCGTGAGATGGGGAGGGGGAGGACAACGAAAGAAAGATCTTCCTTTTCGGTCCTCTTGCAGCAAAGTACAGTATTGTACAGTATCCTGACGGAGGGCTCAAAAAGGAATTCGGGAGGGATGACCAGAGAGTAGGTCTGTTGGAATGGATGTTCACCTGCTGCCGTGGGGAGGGTTGGGTGGTGGGATGTGATGTGACTGGGATCCAGTGCGAGGCTGGCTGGGGTGAGGCACGCCTAGCACAAGCCAGGAGAAAACCCTGGGTATGTCCTGATTCTGCGCGGCTTTACCAACTTTTCAAGCAAATCCCAACATAAATACTGTAGTACATTTTTGAAAAAGTTTTTGTACTGTATTCCAGTTGAAACTCTCCAAGTAACAGGAGGAGAGGGACCACAAAAAAAATTAAGCTTAAGGAGGTTTTGAATAATTGAGGTTTGAGTAATTAAACCAAGCATTTTTTGTACTAGAAAAATTCAAGAATGGTGAAAATTTGTAAATGTTGATATTCTGAGCATTAAATTACATCTTGAATGAGTTGACACAATAATGATGACCTTGGAGGCAGGGAATACATTTACCCAATTTAGTCTTTCCTTCCCTCTCAAACAACCTCAACTTCTGTTGTTTATTGCTTCTCTCTTTCCTGTATCAAGAAAAAAATAGCCAAAAGGCCTTCAAATATTCAAGTTTGAGAGGTTTGAAAAGAAAAACCTTGAAGTTAGAAAGGTTTTTAATGCTGTAAATTGTTCCCAGGGGAATTCCACTTGGGACTTGAAAAAATAATTGACTTGAGATGTTTGAGTTATCAATAAGGTTTAACTGTAAATAAAACATTACTTAGATAATATATTTCATTTTATTTTTTGAACTGGCAGTGGGTCCCAGCATAACAAATGACTCAGATGCGAAATAAATGTATATGTGCTGTGAGGAAACCATACATGGAAAATTTAGGGGTTTTTCAAAATATATAAGGCTGAAACTTGAATAATAACTAAACAACAATCAGCAGAATGGAACTCTTGCTAAACTGTGGCATACAGTGCAGTGGGTGCCAGCATAACAAATGACTCAGATTTTCAAAATACATATGTACTGTGAACAAACCATAAATGGAAAATATATGGTTTGTCCCAATTCTATGTGGTTTAGATTGGACTACAGTAATCCTTCATTAGTACTCAGCAGAATGAAACCTTGTCCAACTGTTGAATGCAGTACAGTGGGTCTCTGCATAGTAAATGACTCAGATTTTAATTAGATATTCTGCACTGAACAAAGCTTACATGGAAAATCTAGGGTTTTCCCCAAATATATATATATATATAGCTGAATTACCATTAAACAGCAATCAGCAGAATGCAATCATGTTAAACTCTGGCTTACAGTGCAGTGGGTCAATGCACAACAAATGGAGCAGATTTAAAAAGTAAAGGCATAGAACAGCCCTTTCAAGGAAACTGCCTGTATGCCCCTCATCTCTCTGGACAACCTATAATGTATACCATTCATCTCTGCTGTGTGAGGAGCGCCTCAAATACCTTCCAAATCCAGTGGACAGTACCAAAGTATTGGCACTTCTGTCTGCAACTCAAGACATGGCAAAAAGTATCTCTCAGGAATGAAAAAACTCATTTCATAAATTTAAACTCAATTCTATCCCTTCAATTCAAGGGAACACTGTTTGATGGCAATCCAATTCCAAAAAAAAAAGAGCTTCATATAGTAATTTAATCCCAGCTGGTAATGCAGAGTTTGGAGAAAAACTGTTCAGAATAAATTACTGTACTTTTTGAGCAATTTTATAAAACTTTAGTGAAGCATGCATACAAAATATTAAAATGCACACAATAAAGCCAAAATTTTCCCATAAAGTAAAATGTTTCCTGTAACACTTGATTTTGAAAAACCTGGACTGAAATGAAGAAACTTTTGTACTGCCCCACAAGGTACATACTTCCGTGGCTTCTGTTCCATGAGATCTCTGCAACCCAGACAGGCAAAAAATTATAGGAGGAAATGAAAAAATAAAATGAATAACAAGTTTATTCTGCAGCAGGGTCTAGACATTTTTTTATATTCCTATTTTTCCATGTTCACAGGATTCACAGCTCCCATCATTCCCAAGTCTCTCCCCATTTTTCTTTCTTATCAAAACCAAATTGTAGCTACAGTACCTACCTTCATCAGGTTTCTTTCTTTCTTCCTCTCTTTTTTGTGTACATCCTTTCTGCTTGTGAGTGTTTTTTGGTACTGAAAGTTGCTGGTTGCATGTATGTATGTGTGTATGTGTGTTGATGATGGGGGAGGTGGATACAGTACCAAATATTCTGGACCAAGACATGGGGATGAGGTATGCAGTATCTTTCCTACTGTCTGCTGCTGTGTCTTGTGTGGCAGTGTTGCAGTACAGGGCCAGTCTCAGGGCAAGACTGAATTGCTCCTCAAGGGATCTGCTGAAGATCACATCTGAGGCACTGTAATATTATTTTTTTTAATAAGTAAAATTAATTTGCAGGGGCAATCAGTGATAATTTACTTGATCACATACCAATGGGAACTGCATTGCCTGTGAATTGTATCAATTCAACAATGTACAGGTTTATCAACTTTGCTCTTGTTTTGAGTCAGGGAAATTTGTAAGTCAATTGTTAGCTAAGAGCTACTCTGGCCTTTTCAAAATTAACTGTTATTTACACTGTGTATGACTTACCAACAGGAAAGTGTATAATATCTTGTGTACAACATTTAGATAATAACTTCCTCAAGTTTTGTTTTTTGCCTGTAGCAACAGGTGTTCCAAAGTTTAGCACATCTTTCATATCATGAAAAGTTCCTCAAATATATGACATGATAAGATCAAAGCTAGCTTTTTCATTTAGGAAGGTTGAAACTGCATTGCTCCTAAGGTCATTGCCAGGGATTTATTCAAAATGTTGATGAGGAAAGTTTTTTTTACTTGAAGAAGTTTGACTTAGTACAGTCAAAATGCATCATGAGTACAGTATTTACATACATTGCAATTCATTGATAAGCAAATTAGATACTTGTTTCCTATGTATGTTTGTCATTTTATTTTGCAAAAGACAAATTTACATGATCAGCTCACATTTTTTTTTAGATTTTTAGGAGGTAACTCCAGCATCAATGTATTTTTTACACTTTTATCATTAAAGGAACTACATGCTTCTGACACTGTAAGTATTCAATATACAATAATTCTCTTACATCACCAGCAGTGGGTGCAAATTTTCAGGAGTACACTGAAAGAAACCAGTCAGTTGTTGAACAAAAGGGTGTCACTGGGAATCCCAGGTGATGATGGTGATGTGGAAATAGATGCTGTGAAGCAAGCCATAGCTGGTGAAATCAGGAGGCAAGATTTCCTATTTTCTGAGACCCCATTGTTTGTGGGACTTTCCCCCTCATGATATAAGGATGTCCTGTTGACTTGGTTGGAATTGAATGGTGACATGAGTCAGGGGTATTTTGTATTATCCAATCCTTGTTGACTTTGAAGTGGGTTCATGTGGTGAGGAAGGAGTGAATTTAAATGACTTTCTAGACAGGGGAGTGAGTTGGGCATCCAGGAGGCATTTTTTCAGCATTGATTTGGCCAATCATCAATGCAATACCTTCACAATTCTTAATAACCTGTTGCCAATCTTGAGAGCTTGAGAAGATCACATCACAAGCTTCACTTTGACATAATTCTGAAAAATAAAGTCATCCTCTTTCTGATCCATGTGATTTTCTTTTAAAGAATTATTGCACATAGTCTGTCTTTCTATCCAGTGGAATGAAGTTCAAAGAGGACTTACTGAAAGCCTCAGAAGAGCTCCTGGATCTAGAATCAAACACAATTCATGAGCAAGTCAGCAAAAGAACTAAGCTCCTGGAGGAAAAATACCAGCTGGATCTTGAAATACAAACTCTGAGGAGAAAAGTATTGAACTGGCCTCATTCATGCATTTTCAAGAATATCAAAACTATACATTTTTTTTTAGTTGATTCAATACAAGTCAGTAAAAGAGGAGCACAGTCCCACAGCTCAAGAAGATTCCACTTCATTTCTCTCTGAAAGAATAAACTCTGACACTGGACTGTTGAATGGAACCATTTGGGCACTTTTGTCAGGAGTGACACCTGGTGCATGGTCTTCAGTCACTGCAAATCATCAGTTAAAGTCCCCTCATTCANAGCTCAAGAAGATTCCACTTCATTTCTCTCTGAAAGAATAAACTCTGACACTGGACTGTTGAATGGAACCATTTGGGCACTTTTGTCAGGAGTGACACCTGGTGCATGGTCTTCAGTCACTGCAAATAATCAATTAAATTCCCCTCATTCAGATGATAATGATGAACATGCAACTCTTGCTCATAGATTTTTCAACCTTGCTGAAAAGGTATGATGTGGAACAGTTAAAAATTCAAAAATAGTTGCCAAAATATGGAAATGCTTGCAGATTAAAACACTGCTGCCTGAGCGAGTTCACAGAAATTCACAATTTTCTCTGAAGGCTGCATCTCCCAGTGAGTTCAACTTATCATGTTTCCATGTTCAAAATAAACAAATTTGGAACTACCTCTCAGGTAAGGATTTGGAAGAAATCAAAGCATCAAACACATACCGCAAAATAACCCCAGCCTCCACCAAACTGTGGGAAACTTGGAAGCAGAAAGTGCTTTCTGATCTGAAACTTACCCAGATGTCACTCCCAACTTGCAGTTTGGAAACTAGGATGGATCTAGAATCAGGAACTAACCTCAGCTGTTCCTTTTGTCAAAAAGAAGGTCTGGCTGATAATATTGAGCTATTGTTACATTATTATTTCAATTATGGTCAACAGGTAATGAATATTGGAAAACATTCTGTTGTTCATAAAACAGTCAGTTCTTTTCAAAGATTATTTTTGAAGGATAAAACTTTGAAAAATATCAGATGTAAAGTCAGCTGAAGTATCAAAATCAAGTAAATAATGAGAAATGTCAATTTGAATGGCTGGTTGCTTGAGTGTTCAATGCTGAAGTACACAATGTAAATAAATTATTTTTACACATAACAGCATTAATTTTCCTTAAAAAAATCTCTTTCCAGTTTCTACCTCAAGATTTGGCTTGGAGTGGGATTACAAAACAACTGACAAGAGGCTGCAAAGGTTATCAAGGGCCTTTTCTGAGCTAGTCCTTGCTGCTGAGTCAAAATTCAAGCCTCACATTTCACCATCTGAACCCAATCACTTCCAAAGGCCCCCCACATCTGAATGTAAGTAAATCCTATGCTAATCTTGAAATTTTAAATGAAAAAGAACATAAGCTTGAAAATATGCCACTCAATGCATTGAATACATCCCATTGGATCAGAATTCAACAATTAAAAAGTAATGAAATCTCAGATTGGTTTTCACAAGAATTGTGCACTGAATTTGAAAAATGGTCATAAATATTTTGTTTTTTATAGAACTCTTACAAACACAGTTAAACAAGGTAATTAAATCCAAACAATTTCTGCTGAGGATTTAAGAATGCAATATCTTACACTGTACTGGTAGTGATTGAGAAAAGAAATATACTTTATACAAACCTCATATGACTAAATCTGGTTTCCCAGTTTTCTCTACATCAAGCCAAAACATGACAGCAATACTGCAGCACTTGAGACCAAGAAGAGCATCCATCAAAGTGCAAGTGATGCCAGCCAAAATCTTGGCAGCACTGGATCAGGGCAACCAGTTCAATGTCTACCATGGTGACAGAGTAAGCATTGAGAAGATGGATTACCTGGAGCCTTGTTCAGAAAGCAGCCCTGACCAGACCTCCTACAGTGGTTCAGAAACTACTGAAATATCATTCTCCTGGGAAAGAGCTGATGAGACTCATACCCAGACAACAAGTACAGTACAGTGAACTTCCATTACCTAACATTCATGAAGCCTCGAGGAAAATTATGATCTTTTATATGTGCCAAAATAAAATTTACACAAGTCTAAAACACTGACTATTGCTTGACTTTCTGGAAGTTGAGCATTTAAAGTATTCAGGTCAATGCTTCTCCTGTATAATTTACACCACATTTGTTTCTTTGTGTACTGTGAATCATTATCAGCTTTTAATCAACAAAATCTTACTCAGATGTAAATCTTTCAAATTTTTCATGGTTTGTGAATTTCATGATTTAAATTCTTAAAGAAAGAATGTTGACAGCATTTTAATTTTTTTGTCAGCAAAGTAATTTCCTTTGTTTGGTTTTTGTTCATTCAGCTAATACAGAGACAACTGAAAGTTTGCTGACAACAAATGAGTCTCAGGTGGGAATGGAAGATAACCTGGTGTCAGATTCAGCTGTTGGAACATCCATAAGTGGGAATCCAGAAGTCACAGAATCTCTGAAATCACATACCTTAAGAAGGGTATGGTCTAAAACATAATCTAATGCACTAATTCAAATGATTTCAATTAATCAGATTCCATTAAAAGGGGAGGATACCTGCTGATGAAGCCAGCACATCAAGCAATGAAATCCTCTCAAGTAATCCATCTGCAAGGTCTTCAACCTCAGTTTCTGGACAAGTGACAAAGTCTTGGCAAACTTTGCATCACAGAACCAAGGCCCTGTCACTCATGCTGGATAACTCTTTGAGCATAAACTATTTGGCCTCCACCAAGTCAAATGTACTCCTGGAAAACCTCAACTTCCAACTGGCAACTGGGACCATTCCACTCAATGCACAACCCTTGGAACTCAAGGTTTCTTTTCATGATACAACAGTGGTACAGCAACTCAAACTAAGATATTCAATTGGCTACAATTTCATGTAACAAATAAAAAAGGTACTTTCCTGTTATCTCAGTACCCATTTTTGGTACTTTTCTGTTATCTCTGTACCCATTTTTTGGTACTTTCCTGTTATCTCTGTACCTACTTTCTTGTTATCTCTGTACCTTTCCTCTGACCAATTTAACCTGACCTAACCTAACTTTACCTAACCGCCTCCCAAAATCAGTTCCTGCTTTCTTTGGGTTTAATTATGTAACTTTTGTTCTTGTGTATTCTGGTTGCTTTGAAGCAACGTGGCATGACCGTGAGCGACCTCTAGTCGTCTCACGGTGCGAAATTATTTACTCAGGGCGACACCCAGTCGACCCACGACAAGGTGCACGGAAAGTAGGTACTGAGATATAACAGGAAAGTACCAAAAAAAATTGTAATGGCAGTCTGATGTCACATGCAACTTTTTGAAGCTTGACTGATGACCTTTTGTTTCAAGTGCACATTCACTGTTGAAAGTTTTCATCATGCAGGGCATTCACATGTTAAGGTAAAAATGTGTGCATGTTTCCCTCATGCATGATGCTTTCCACCAGAATGACTTGGAAGCTATACTGAGAGGACTGGGAACTGAAAAGAAAATGTTGTGTGAAGTCAGAACAAAAGTGGACCAACTGCTGCTGAAAATAGAGACCATGTGCATCAAGTTTATTGGGCCAATCTCCAGATGTCCCTTGAAACTAGCCTTTGATGATGTACTTGCTTTTGGAGCAGCTTCCTCTTTGGCAAGAGGCTTTCTTTCTGTGGATTCTCAATGAAACCCTCATGTTTGCAGAGAAGAAAAAAATCCATACATCAATCAATACATGAATACACCAACATTTTTGTTACTTCTCACAGTGGACAAAGGAAATCAATAAGTTACAGGCTCCTGTTGATGGTGACAGCTGGAGTCAAAAAGTCATCACTCTCCTCATCAGACATCTGGTGATTTACCAAGAACTTGTTTGACTCATTCCTCAGATCCTCTGACAATCTCTGTGAAATGGATCAAGCATATCAATAACAGAAAGCTCCTAATTTGGAATATGTGAAACTTGCCTCCAGTCTACACAGTCTCCTGTGCTTTTTGTATGACACAACAGTAGCATAAACTGTGACAGCCAGACAAACCATACAAGCACATGCTGCAATCATCAATGCAGTGTTTGAGTACAGGAACTTCTGCTGTAGATACCAGAAATCAAAATTTGAATAAAAGGTGTCATTTTTTTGGGATGAAAAGGTCACTGACCAGCTTTTCATTCAGTGGTTTAAAAGTTTGGAAATACACTGAAGGACCTTCAGTGAGGTTCACCACCAAGGGGGCCATGGTGGAGGCATTGCCAGTGACATTGAACCCAGTTTTGGAGACAATCCTTGCTGTGAGAACACCTATGAAGCCCCTGAACCCACTTGGGTCCACCACAAAGACTATGACAATGGCCATGAAACAGACCAGAATCAGGACTAGGAAAGTCACACACAGGGGACCACATCTCCTTCTTTTTAACAACTTTCTCAACTTTTCATCCTCCTCATCAGTTGTTGACCTGACTGGCCTATAAACAATTTGCTTACTCTTCATGCTTCACTCTTGAGAGGACACCAGAAGGGAACTGAAGCATCATGATGGCACATGTGCTGGAAGGGAACACTTGTCCCTGGGTGTGTTTCATTATGCAGGTGTGTTCCACTGATGGGGAGCAGATGTTCCAGTGGATAAAACACTCTCCACCACCACATTTTCTCCATGGGATCAATCATTTGTCACCACTTCAGAATAAATAAAAAAAATTCTGAACCTTATTCAAGGGATAGAATATAATAAAATGATGCACCTTTTTTCAAGTTGCAACCAGCATCTTTTTTATTTACTGAACACACAATTTGCATTGCATTTTTATTTTTCTATTCATTTGAAATTGTGCACTCACATCCATGAATCAACCATGAAAGTGTCATTCAAATAACAGTATTGTGCTTAGAATTAGTTGAATGCTACTAAGAAGCATCAAGTTTTCAGTTCTAATTTTACTCACACTTGCAGGGATCAATACAAATTAAATCCTGGAATTATGATTTTTTTCTTATAGAAGTTTTGAAACCTTATGAAATAATTCAGGCATTTAAAATTTTTTTATGGAAAATAAAACAGCTCTCAAAGTTTTCAACAGCTACATTTTTTTCTCAGTAACACTCAGCACATGTCAAAATTAAATTTAGTACCTTGGGAAATTTCTACTTGTCTTTATTTCTAGCTTCAGGCCAATACATGTTTGCTTGGTAAGAAATATCTGTTCAATTTCAATGTGTTTGTCCTGGGAACATTTAAAAATGCAGGTTGAATTCTACTTCTTGTTTCATAAAAAAAGAAAATTTCAACATTGATTCATAGTTTTTTTACTTCACTGAACATGACAACTTGTACTGAGGAATTGGAATTTGTTTTTGAACAACTGTAATATTTTTTTATTGTTAAGCCAGAACTCTTGTATGCTATATGCTGGCAATTAAATCAAAGACTTGATTACCAGCACTTTTGCATATTGCACAATTTTGTGCCAAAATGCGGGACTCTGTCTTGGTTATATAAGTTCTTGGTGACTGTCCTTCAATGTTAAACAGTGAGTCAAATGTGTAGCATCATGAGGAGCATATTGATTGTAATTTCTCTTGCTCTGATTAGTGTTCAAATCACATCAGGGCATTTGAACTGTGAGTTTAGACATTCAGACATGGCTCCTAATTTGTTTTATAATATTGCTTTTATTCTTTGCAGTGGCAAAGACTGCAGAGTGTGGAGCACAGTACATCAGACTGGACCTTGATGGAGAAGAGGACTTTAATGAGACTATGCTGACTGAGCCTCCAAGTAGGATTGCTGGGGGAAGTGTGGTGTATCCAGGGGAGTTTCCATCAATAGTGAGTTTGCAGACCAGGACACCAACAGGACAGTACCAACACACTTGTGGAGGCACTGTGATTGATGAAAGACATGTCCTCACAGCTGCCCACTGTGTCATGGGAAGGTAAATTGGACTCCAACCTCAACTCTATGAAGGGTTGGTTCATGGGTTTTTGTCAGTCTCTTTATTCTATTTGTTGGTTGTTGAAAGTGTGGATATTGAACATACCTTTTAAAAATATGTATTCAATCTTTCCATAATCACTGCTCCTTGCTGTTTTTCTCACCTGTAGGTTCAAATGGAGAAACCAAAGAAAAGTTGCATGTACATTATCTCATTAACAAGATGCAAAAAGGTTCATCTGCAAAATTGTCTATGCCTTCCCAGACTGTCACAGAGCTGTAAAATATTTCAAATAGGCAACAAATCTTACTGAAAAAGGTTGTTTAGACCCATAGACTAGATTGAAAAAGAAGTCAAGCTGGTTGACTTCTTTTAAATTCATTTAGGTGGTTTGGAGGATAATGAATAATACAACAGAATACATTACTTTATAAAAGGGGAAAACTTGATTTATAGGGACTGAAGAGACTTCTAAACCAATCCCAGTATTTCCCAATACTGCACCATCTTTCAAGAGTCATTTTTGCATAATATAGTTTCCAATAACTTCCCCAGAATGGCAACAAGGATCAGCATAGTTTTCAAGGAACATGACCTTTCAAGACCAGAGGCAGCTGCTGAATACAGGGTGTTCCCCACCAAAATCATCACACATTCCAAATTTGACTTCAAGACATTTGCCCATGACATTGCCCTCCTGAGGTTTGATCCTCCTTTAAAGTTTCATCAGGACCCATTTGTGAGCCCTGTGTGCCTGCCTGGGCCAGCTACCAAGGGCATTGCCAGGCCAGCTTTCACCTTTGCCCACAAGCCTGCAACTGTTGCTGGTTGGGGTAAAATGTCTGAAGGTGTGTGTTATTCATTTTAAAAATATGAATTTTTTGGTCCAGTTTCATAGATTATATCCCCCCAAGCAGGGGACTAAGGAACTCTGAAAAAACTAATAATAAAAAGGTTGCATGACTTTAGGTGGAGAGCTGTCAACAGTGTTGCAGAAAGTAACAGTACCAGTGCTGACCAACCAGGCTTGCAAGACACTCTTGAATGGTCATGTTAATATCCAAGATGGCCACTTGTGTGCTGGTTGGTCCAGGGGTGGACAAAGTGCTTGTCAAGTAATCCTATTGTCCATGAATGTCATATTTTACAGATAATCACATGGTTTATTTGTTTTTGCAGGGAGATAGTGGAGGTCCTCTCTTCTACCATGATCAAGATGGCCACCTGTTGGTCATAGGGATTGTATCAGCTGGGGTGGGGTGTGCCAGAGCACTTTCTCCAGGTGTCTACACCAGGGTTTCTGAGTATCTTGACTGGATCAGGGACAATGTGGAAGCTGAGCAGTGATGAAATCTTGACCAATTACAGAGTATATTTTTCTACCCACTACATTCAACAGACATGTCTTACCATTTACACATCACAGAATGAAAAAAAAAAAAAACTTCAGCAATTCTTCCAGCAGTGTTCACTTCTTTTTTGAAAAGCTGCTCACTAATGCTCAATCTATATATAATCAAATCAAGCAGCTCACATCAGGAGGATCATAACCACTCAAGCCCAGTATACATCAAAACTCATCTGGGGATATCAAAAATATTCCTGCAAATTTTCTCATGATCATGACAATATGATAGCCAAAATACATTCAAGATAGTTTTTCTTATAAGAGGTGGATTTTTGTGTTGCCATAACAATTTCTTCTGGTTTCTGATAACTCAATATACAAAAATGCAATGATGATGAATAAAGAAAAGATTCTCACCCTCAATTGTCTTCAAAATTCTTGCCATACATTACAGTATTACATCAACATGGATTTCTCAGTGATGCAAAAAAGATGTAAATACTGGATATAAATCCTCAGCAGTTGTAGACCTCAAATGGCTCAGATTCAACATTAATTTATTGTACTTTATTTATGGAACAATCAATAATGTCAAGCAACTGAAATTATTGTCAGCTACACTCATTTTTTTTTTACCAACATGCTTAAAATCAAGTCCAATCAGAGAAAAGTAATGGGGCATTTTTCACTGTATGCCTCAGAATACACAAAGAGCCAGGCTTTACTTATCACTAATAACATAAGCTCACAGCAGAAGCTTCTCACACAAATCAACAAAGAGGCGGATGTGCCCAATTTCCTGCATTAAATAATCATGTAAGACAGCTTTCCATGGATCAACAGCCATCAGCTCCACTTTTCCCAAGAGATATTCTCACAAGTGAAAGCCCAAATATAAGAAAGAAATGAAACTCAGGTTCAAACCAAGTATGTTCAAAAAAATAATATACTTGAAATTATTGAGCATCACAAGCATTTTCCTGGTTTATTATTATAATTCCCCACAAATCACCTCAGAGTTGCCATCAGCAGTGACATTCCAAACCCAAGACATCAGCAACTGGACACTCATCCCAGGCTGCAAAGATTCTTATATATTGTCAGCATTTTTTGACAACCGAGTGGCACTTGAAAAGAATGTGACAGTGATTGGCGAAGTGCCCTGGGTGAATGATATAACGTCCACCGTCTTCTACTGTGTCCTGAGGAGTCATGACGGCGGCGTCGCTGTTGTTCGCGCACAGGTGTCGCTCCTGTGGGAGCATGTGAGGAAACACAGGCATCAACATTTCGGGGTCTTCTTCAAGTGCAAATGGGATTCTGAATCGGTGTCATCTGTTGCTGTGGTGGCGAATCATTCAAATGTACGTTCTTATTTTTTCTCAAAAAGTTATTTCTGTGAACCTTCAGTTTATTGAGTAAGGGGATGATCAGGATTATATAGAATATACAGGTGGACTCACTCAACAACATAAACATTTGAGGGACCAGTAAAAGTCATTTTAGAGAGAATTTGATTGTAGACAATCCATAAAACATGGGTGAAGAACCCTCTGAACCAAACAAATATGTGTTATCCATGAACAAAATTTTACACAATAGAAAGTGTCTCACCTGTATAAACCAGGAAGTTTTAAACCCAGAATCACTCAATTCACATAATAATGTGAATGTCTTTCTATAAAAGCCAACAGATTTCATCAAAATAAGCAAACATGACTTCAGTCACCCAGAAGCTGGAGCATCCTTCTGCATCAGACAACTGACCAGAAACTATTCAGATGTGGTCCAACTGGTGGAATTCATTGAACTCCATGCCTATTGGGGGATCACACACTTTTACTTTTATGGAGTGTCACAGAGCCCACAAGTGGACTGCATTTTGAGACACTATTATGCCAACCTGAGTTATCCTATAGTGAAGTTTTTCCAGTTGGGATGGAGAGACATGGCAGAGGCTTACATGTTGGACTGTTGGATGAGGAGTTGGGTGGAAGGGATGCAGTTCACTCTCAATGGTGACCTGGATGAGCTGTTTGTCCCTGCACACAGACATGGTCCACAAGCACTCATGTACATATTCAGTCAATTGGCAACCCAGGTAATCTTTCCACATGCAGAAGCATTTCAAACCAGAGGGCCTCAGGGGTTTTATTCAAGAGCTTTGAAATCCCCTGTCCATAAACAGTCCAACACTTCTTCTTATCCTCCCATCATTTCAAGTAGCTAAAATGAAAGAAGACAGCAGACCTTTCAAGAATTTTACTTGCAATACCTGCACATTTGTAAGCTTGCAGTTAGTCAAAAATGCAGCTAATATTCAAGAAAAATCAAATGTCTTGTTATTGACACATATTAGAAGTTCCTTGTGACAGTAATTCAAATGATTCCACTCATCAGAGTGTTTTTAGGATTCTGAATGAGGAACTCTGGTAAATGGAAAACCATTTAATTTAAACACTAACTGAATTTAATCACCTCTTGAAACTACATTCCTCATTTTCAGGATCAAGCTTTGTACAATAATCCCTCCCCAAAAACCCCAGAGGATTTTTTGATACAGGTGTACAGTTGCCCCCTGCACAACAGACATCCCATGCAAAAGATTTTTGCACAAGAAACTGCCTCTGGAGGCAGTTTTCCCTCCCATGCAATGAATAAATCCACATAACAGACTTTTATTGGTTCAGCTGTGAATTGTAAAAATTTTAATTTCCTAATGATGGACTTTGCATAACAGACTTTTCACACAACAGACTAGTCCGCTGTACAAATCAAGTCCATTGTACAGAGGGCAACTGTGCTCTCTACAATGAAATCCAAGGGATCATAAAAATCATTGTAGAGAGAATTTTGTTGCATGGAACCCTGATAACATCAGGATAGAACCTTCTATGGGACCAAACTTAAGTTTCTAACAGATATCCTCATTGAAGACACAATTGTTGCAGAGAGAGTCTGTTTCAAAATTTTTAAAAAATTTATCAACATTATTCTTGCAGGAAAAAGATGCTTCAGGATTCACACTTGAAAGATTTCAAGTGCCTCGCCAACTACCAGATGACCCAGCATCCATCTTGGACACCTTCCCATTGAGAACCATGAGAAAAACATTGTATATGAAGGATTATCCATTAGCTGGAAAAACATTAGTCTTTCCTGGTAGAGTCACTGGTCTCACAACTCATTGGATCCATGGATCACTTCCTGGGTATGAGGACTCTCCACTGGATGAGTTAGTGGCTTATGTGAACCATTACAGGCTAATGCAAAAGGAAGACTTCACAAGTCAACTTGTTTTGAATGCTACCAAAAAAAATATGAGAGAAAAGAATGTGAGGTTTTATAGTGACTATCTCCAAGAGAAAATTGAATCAATCATCAAAAACATCGGGGTTATATGTGACATAAGTTCCAGCCTCTGGAAAAATGACAAGCCTTGACGATAATAAAATGAAATCATCATTTGAAAACTTGAGTGTTTTTTTTTCTCATGCAAGTGCAGATTCTGCACATGACTTCTGTCCATTCATGAACTTTCCATAATTTAAAATTTGCAAGAAACTAATTTCGGCAACACATTGTCATTTTTCGCAACATCATCATAAAGGTTATGCAATGCCAAAATTTTTGATCTTCCTGTGGAAAAGTTTGATTCAAGAGGTGACATCTTCCATGATAAATTGTAAATAATGATGCTTGACAAAAATACAGTATTAATACTTTGATGGAATGCAAAAAGCGAGCCTGATCAGTCAAATATTTCAACATCCAATCTAAAAAATTTCCAAATAAATACATCAGATTTCAGACCTTTATAAGAGAAATCGAGAGCATTCATTTCGAATGAATACAAAACGCACAAGTCACGAATGTACACGCAAAATTTTTCCAGCAATCGGATCAATCAAATCGGTGGTAACATTCATCTTCTGCGACAAACCCCTAGCATGTGTCGTATTTCACTTTCCCATTGGATAGATGTCGTCTTCTTCACGGCGTCAACTCCCGGATTCAAGCGACACCTGCCCAGAGTTTACAGAAGCACGGGTGTCGGAAACTACATCACAGGTGATGCCGAAAACGATTCATCGCAGTCGACGACACACAGAAGCTCGGCCAAGTCACGGAATCCATTGCATAGAGCGACATCTGCCGCACTCGACTCATCCCACGAGACTAGCCTCAAATCCGCACCCAACTCCATGAGGGCCATGCACATCATCGAATCGCCCTTAGCTGCGCACAAGTGCAACGCACTCCGTCCACTCAATCCATCCACTTCGTCCACGTCCGCACCCAACGAGACGAGACGCGCGACTGAATCGGTGAAGCCGCCAATGGCCGCCAGGTGCAGCGGAGTCAAGCCGTCGTCATTCCGCTCTGTGATCAGCGCCGCGCCCGCCGACGATGATAAACATGGCGGCGCGCGTGTGGAACACAGTCGCGACTCTTCGTCCGACACGGGAGTGGTGAGGCAGTCCAAGGACGTCCGTTCGCCCAGCGCACAGGCGAGGTGTAGAGGAGTGTTGCCGCGGCGATCGCGGGCACCGACCAGCGCCCCAGCGATTACTAGGCGGCGGACGGCCCAGGGTTGCTTGCGGAGAACGGCAACGTGTAAAGGGGATCTTCGATGCTTGTTCAAGATGCTCAGGTATTTCCCGTTTGGGGCGAGATTCACCAGGCTGTAGACAGTCTCCAAGTCACCCTGAAAGAGGGACACACCAAGAAAGACAATGCTACATTAATAATGTACTGTACTCCGGATAATGAACTTGAGAATTTTATATTTTTGATCAATCCTTGCTTCAGATAACAGACCACAATTTGGAAAAATTACTGTCTTTGATTAAAATTATAATTCCTGGAGGGGGTGGCTTTTCTGTTGCCATTTTCAGTCATCAATTCAAGAATTAATCAGAGAAGTGTACACTTGATCAAATTATGAGTTCTTCATAAATCTCATTCCAGTCTCTTCTGATTTTTTCACCTGTTCATCGTTCATCATCACAGTACAAGTTAATTCAAGCAAAACTTTTGAATCAGAGAAATAGTGATGCATATAATGAATGAACAACTGATCAGGAGTTACATTAGCAGCATAATCAATAGTTGATCAAAAAAATTCTTGTTATGTAAATGTTAAGTGTAAATTACCTTCAAACATTATTCAGCCTCTTAAGAAAAAATTGGAATGTTCAGAACTTGACTGAAATGTGATCCAACAAAACACTTCTTCATAGATTGAATAATAATTTATTCAATTTCTTTTTCTGTCACCAATGCAGAACTGGAAACTTATTGTAAAGATTTGTAACTGCTTCTCACTGACTCAGTCTTGACTCTGGCCTCTTGTGTTCACATAGCAAACCTTAAGAATTGATAAATTCTGCTAGTGGCCCAAAAGATGGATTTTACCATAAAATCTGCAGAAATATCAATTCTAGATTTGAGATATTTCAGTTGAGAACCTTGAAATACCCCAATAATACTCATGAAACAACCTTCAAGCATAAAATGCAATATCAAACTTTGAAAACTCACCTTTCTTATTGCATCATGAAGAGCAGAGTCCCCAGATTCATCCAGTCCAAACGCCTCTTCCAACAATTCTTGATCAATTATTGAATCTGAACACTTTCCATGCACACTTTCAGGTATGAGACCAGACAAGAACCCAGAATCTTGTCCATTCGATTCCATACGTTTCAATGATTTATGCATTTCAAACGCGAACATGGCTTGACAATAAAACACTGCAGCCTGTAAATAAATCAAAAAGTAATCTATCAAAAAACTCAATTGTATCATATTTGGTTTCTCATCAACAGGATGGCAAACAATTACAGAATGGTTTGTTGTGTTCAAAATGCAGAAAAATAGCATCACTTGTTCTTTCATGTTAACACATACTGTTTTATCCCACACATTTTCTGCATTTGAACATGGTTGTCAGAACTGGGACAGAGTCACAAAGGAGATGCAGCATTTGAAATAATCTGCAGCACTTGGACCAAATGCAAGTTCATCTGAAGCAACACACATCTAAAATGATGAAACAGACATATGTTTCACACAATACTTCATGATTTCACATGATGTCATTGGTGACATCTAATGGGAAAATGATCCACAGCACATGAAGAAAAAATCCATTTATCCATAATAAATAATCCATATCCAAGGCTCCAAGACAGATTTACTAACAAAAATATAATAAACCAAAAAACTATCAAAAATATTCTTCAACAGTAGTCATTTGCATCCTAAATGTAGAACACATCAGCCATTTCATATGCCTCTATAGTCATGAATTTGATGGTATGTTTCTTGATCTTGGAAAAATGGAATCAATTTCACATGACTCTCTTATTTAACACACTTTTTGGATACCAAAATTAAACCATGTCAAGTCTGTTAACCGAGACATGATAATTTTTTCAATCTTCTCAATATGAGAAGGTTCTGAATTTCATGGGGCATTTCCCATGGTCTCAAGATACCAAATTGATGGGTTTTTTAAAAAACGGGATCAATTTCACCAGATTCGCTTAACATACTCTTTGGATACCACACTAGAACATTATCAAGTCCGTTAACCGGGACATCATAATTTTTCCACTTCGCATAACACGAAAAGCTTTCGAAATTCATGGGATAAACGCAGGAATGTACATCAACACTTGGTTGCAAAAAATGAACCCTAGCATTTAAAATAATTTTCCATGCGAAATATTTGCACAAAAAATCTAAAAATGGCGCCTTGGGTTCACTTATCGTGAACAAGAAAAATAATCATCACATGCTGAAGACACACGCAACACTGGCGCATCAAGTCCGAGCGCGATGCCCTGTATTACAAAACACACTCCCCTCAGAATCTGGAATCCCGAACCCGACGGGATTCCCCCCCTTGGGGCAAGACACCGCAAAAATCCCCACGCAGAAAAAAAATGAACAGAATTCGAAACGGTATTCCCAGACTCTCGTCAAGGACTGTTTAAGCGTTACGTACGACGAATAGAAAATGCTTTTCCACGCATTAATTTTTCACATACCCCGGAAATTCCAGAACATTTTCAATACTGCATGAACTGCTTGCTTCGGTTGGGCGAGATTTCGAAATACCCAATCGAGACGCTTCGTTCTTTTCTTTTTAGACACGGTATTTTTGTTTCACCCGTTGGGGAAAACCCGTCTCGGGGAATCTCACCCATAATCTGACCCGAGTCCGTGAAAAAATAAAAGGTTGCGATAAATTATGGGGTTCGGGATCACAGAGAGAGAATCACATGAGGATGGAAGATGTAATTTATCCACGTCGAAAAAAATTCCAGTATTTCCTATAACCCTCTCCAGAGAAAAGCAAGCGTTGAAAAGAGAACAGAAGACCTTGTTTCTGCTCAAGAAATGAAGGTCAATGTGATCATCCGAAGCAAAATTCAAAGACACTCGGAATCAACTGAAAAACAATCATTCCCGAGTTTAAACGAAAGCTTCCTTTCAATGAGCAACGTTGAACCACGATTCCGAAGGTTCCACTCTTTTGCACTCACTCACCCAAATCAATCACTTGGTTGACCCAAGCTTGAAACCCATGGGTCCTTTACCCAATCCTTACTTGGAGGCGTTCGGGAAAGGTCGTGGAACTTTTATTGTTTTCCAACTCTCTTTTCTTCCCCACTTCGGGTTTTTCCCGGCTTCGCACTGTGTATGCACAGTCACGGCTGAGATACGTTCTGGCGTTCGGGGATTTACGGAGACACCGAACGGCATGAATACGTTACAGTACTTTTCTTCAAGGATATCGGAAAAGCTATCCATCCGTTATCTGACACTTTTTGAAAGGGAATTTGCTCGCAGAATAGAGTGCGTCATTAGATAGCAGAAGGTAAGAGGTGGAAAAACACCCACGAAATTTCGTTCATCTTCTACGAAAACGCCTACACTCGATCAACTTTTTCAGGCTATGAAGGATTTTCGTACGAAAACCCAACCAAGACTGATTGTTTCGAAGTGCGCGTCCCTTTGGAAATAAACGTTTGTTCCGGTCTTCCTTCAACAGAATGATATACTTGAAAAAAAGTTTTACAAGATCGACTTCGTCGAGTCATTCAACATAATTGGTCTCTCATTCTCAATGGCCTAGCAAAATAAACACACAAAAAAGCTTTCGGTTGGAATATGACTTTTCAGAGAACGCTCGCTCTACACAGGAATGAAAGCCTCAAAAATTCAGGAATAACTGGGAAATGACACTCTCCGAGCATCGGACTGAAGATTCTTCAACTTCGTTTCGAAGTCCATACTCTCAGTTTTCACAGATACCAAGTCAGAGATTGAAATCACATTCATCTTCACGCGAAACGCATCATCGCTTCGTCAAGATGGTCTTCGTCATCGGATTCCCTCCATGCATATCAATTGTATCAAAACCCAAAAATACGTACGTAATCTCAACATAATCGTTCCACAGAGAAAAAATCCCGACGTAAGTGGGGGGGGGGGGGGGGGGGGAAACCTCCTTCCAATCACAAAATTTACATTACACCCCTTTCACGCTGATAATTACAATTCAGGTTTCACGAGGGAACCCGCGGGTTCCCGAACCTGCCAAAATTTTCTCCCATTCCCGATTCTTCCGGACAACATACCTTGACCTGCGCGACATCTACACATCATTTCATAAACATGTCCCTCCGCTTACTCGACGTTCGCACGCTAGGTTTAGCGCCTAACTCGCCACTTAACAAGTAGGAAGGACGACGACGAGGCATGGGAATATTTCGTGGGAGGCATTTCCATCACGTTAAGAGCACTTAAATACGAGGGCCATAAGTTTCCACCGCAAATATGCGTCGTCCCGTATGTGTCGGAATGTGAAAAAGTTCATGCTTTTTTTCCCCCCCTTCTGCTGGCGGAAGATGGAGACTGGAGAGAAATGTTTCTGAACAAAAAGGAGTCCAGCGAGCGGGAGGAGAAACTATACTAATCGTCAGACCGGAATCGCTCCTTGCGGGAGAAGAGAGAATAAAATAAATGGAATATACTTGAAAGAAAAAAAATTGGGGGGAGGAGGAGGAGGAGGGGAAAAGCAAATTTTTGTTTCTACCAAAACCGCAAGTACCCGGGCTCCAAATAATTTCCCCCGGGGATCCAGAAACGACTTGTTTTCTTGGCACAAGTCACGCAGTCCTCCGTGCCACCGGTTTCAACCCCCCCCCCTAACATTCAGAAACAGGAAAAAAAAAAGAAAGAAAGAAACGGGGGGAGGGGGAGGCACTTCTTTTTCCCGCGCGCGGCGCGTGTGACTGCTGGGAGGGCGGGGCTTATAGGGACTTACCCAACGAGCAGTCTCCGCCTCTCCCGGCCTCAGGCGCCGCCCCTCCCGCGACCAGCATCAAGATAAAAACACCGGGCCCCGCCTATTTTTGCTGCTCCTTGACACCCCGCCTCCACGCGCAACTCCACAGGGCGCAGTTTTCGCCAGTAAAATCCTTCAGTCTCCCAGACACTTGTATTGACAAAACACTTGTGTGCCTTGGTGAAGGTGTTTTGGGCTTATTGTGGTGCCCAGGGCTTGTGGGATAGTCAACATCAACACTGCTGGGCTGGTGTTTTCATAATAATCTCCACCCAGGGCTGGTTTCCACTCCCCCCCCCCAAACCAACTCATACTGTAATCATAACAACCCCCACAAGCACATCATTAGTGCTGTGGTACAATACCAAATAGGTGAAACCCCCCCCCCTTTTTTTTTACTGTGGGTGGTGCCAGGAAAAAAATGGCTAATAAGCCCTCAGGGCACCCTGGGAGGTTTAGCATTCCTCTGAAGACTTTCAGGGACTGAACCCATGTCCTAATTTGATTATACTCCCTGTAATCCAGACCCAGTGATTTTTTTTTTCTTGATAAATAATTTTTACAAAGAAGTGGAACCCAGTTGGATTCATGGAAGGGGGAAGCAGTGACTTTTGTGGGGAACCCAGTCTGCAGAACTCTTTGTCCACCTGCAGTCCTGCAGAAGTTGGGAACTACAACCTGGGTAAGATGTCTGCCTTTTCTTTTCCAATTTTTGTGGCCCAGTAAAAAAAAAAAGTGTGTAATGTGCTGCATCTGCATTTTACCCAACCCAATAAGTCAGAGAGGAGAGAAAAAGGGGGCACTTCTACTTGAAACAACAGAACACCAACCAGTTGCAACACATGGTTTCTTTCAATTGTGTTTCACAGCCCACTTCTCATAAAAAGGGTGGGAGGGGATTGTATTGGAAGTGGGTGGGGGGGGGGGGGGGGGATAAGGGATGAAACACAGTTGTTTCAAGTTCTCAGAATGAGAGAAGGGGGGTGTGTCTGGTTTTAATGCACTGAACCCATCAACTGCCACAAGTGTGGGTTTTCCCTTAATTTTCATCCTATTCCTTTTCCTCAACTGGGTGTTTTTTGTTGTTGTTGTTGAAATTCTGCAGAGGAAATTCTCTTTTTAATTTATAAATTTACCCTTTTTGTGAAATTTCCTGATGCAGTGGCACATGAAAAAGTGAGAATTTAATGATGGCTCTCATTTGATTTATAAATGAAAAAAAATTATTATTTTGACTCATATGTGAATTATATATTTCATGAGCAAAATGAAAACAATTATGCTGATTTCTCTGTTAATTTTTCAGAAAACCAAGGGAATAAAGGACCGTTTTCGAATTTGTCAAATGAATTTATCAGCAAAATTTCAGGAACTTCTCCGAAGAATGGGGGATTTTTCTTGAAATTTCAATTTCGCGAGTTTTGTGAAAAGTAAAAACGAAAACTTGTTACAAAATTCGCACATATTATGTTTTCGCGAAGTAATTTGAGCAATAATTTTTGGCACTGTTCTCAATTTTATTGATACTTTTTCACGAATGAACTTTTCAACAGATCAGACGATTTTGCGTCAGAAAAGTTTTTTGTTCTTAATTTCTATTTTTTTTAAATGGCGAATAAATCCTTTAAATGCGTCGAATCTTCACAGAATGTCGAAGGGTTTTAAAAATTCCGGAAATTTTGATAAATCTTCCCTTTAAACTTGAAAATTCCGTAGAAATATTTCGCGTTTCTCCCACGAGGTAGTTTTCATTTCATGCTTAATTTATGCAAATTTGCGATTGCGTCTCTTCAGCGAATTCCGAATAAGCAAAAATAATTTTGCAAAAGAGGCTCTCGAAAAGATTAAACTCCGAAGAAAGTGACGAAGTGAAATAGTGAAAATTTTCTTTCTGCTGATTTCTTTCCTGCGGAATCTGCAAAGAAAGCCGATTAATTTTCGGGGATTGTGAATAATTTTTTAGGATCCTCTGTGAAGTGAAAAACTGCATTATTTTCGAGGCTTTTCAGAAGTTCTAGGAAAAATAGTGTTTGCAAAATTTTTTGGCGGAATCCATTTCAATTTTCTGCTGATGCTGAATTAATTGGTCGATGACCCATGAGGTGAGTTTCTTTTGAGACGTCGTTGCTGCAAAATTGTGTCTTTATTTTTTTATTTATCGGCGGGATGCGCAAAAATCTTTCAAATTCATACTGTACATAAACATTTATTTCGAGGTTTTGAAAAGTGATGGAAATATTTGTTGCATTTTCTCGCCGTCGATGTTTGATTCACTTTTCGTAATTTATTCTGTGATTCCATCAAATGAATTATTCTTTTTTAGAAACCGTCTTCCAAATAAATTTTATTTGAATATTTTTTAAAGTTAGTAAACATTTATTTGAAAAGTATAGTGGAAATATTTGTCGCATTTCGTCGCACTCGATGTTGAATTCACTTTTCATGATTTATTTTGTGATTCCATCACGTGTTCTTTCAAGAATCCGTCTTTTAAATAAATTTAGAATATTGTTTAGAATAGGAGTCGACATGCGTTGAATTATCTGTTTGAAATTTTTTGAAGAAAAAAAAAACGAAATATAAGAACTCGGTTTGGTTTCTTTAAAGTTTGAAAAATATTTTGTCGGTTTTGAAAATTCGAAAGCATTTTGAAGACCGAATTTTTTAGAAGACTTGTAAAGTTGTAAATTTATCTGTGCCATTTTTTTTCCTTTATTCTCAGTGTTGATAATTTTCAGTTTTAAATTCAATTCGGTCTCGTCTTGTAAATTTGCCAACGTGGGCTTTTCTTCTCAAGCTTTCAAGAGGAATTTTTGTAAATTTGATTTTTGGATTTCACCTCAAAGTGTTTTGAGTAAAATATGAAAATTTTTTTTTCTCCCGCTGCTTTTCAGAGAAAATTTGATAACGAGTTTTTTCTCTCTTTCTTTTCCTCTGGGATGTGAAGATCTTTAAAATTTTTTAAAGCAAATTGAAACATTGAACGTCTGTCAAGAAAACTTTTTGTGAATTTCCCAGAGGTGTCGAGGCATTAGAAAAAAAATAATTTGCATATATTTCTTTTGCCCTGAGGGTTCAATGAAGAGCCCCCCCCAAAGGGGGGGATTTTCTGTTCATGCCCAATGGGCTTCCCGGCGAATTTCCAGGAGGCCCCTGAAACCCTGTTTCCCCGTACTGCCTTTTATACACAGTACTGCATCTGTTTTTATCTTTTCATTTTTTTTATTTCTACACATCTCATTTTAAAATGAACTTTGTGCAAAAAAGGGTGGAGAGGGAAGGAAGGGAAAGAGAAATGGCACGGAACGAACATTGACTTCTCTTCCACGCGTCGTCGTTCAGCTCCCCCCCCTTCTTTTTATTTAAAAGAAAGAAAAAAAACTTCCCTCAAATTTATTCTTCTCATCTTCCAGAAAAAAGAAAATATTTCTGCAAGAAAACCACGTGTTTTTCTGCATTTTGTGGAAGAAAGTTGCGGTAAGGTGAAGACCGTGGGATTTAAAAAGGCTGTTTCGGTTAACGGACTATTTGAAGTAAAAGAAATATTTTTACGGAATGAAAAGTACGATTTCTATAGAAAAATTTTAAGCATTCTTGATTAAATTACGGATATGAAATATTCGGAGGAAAATGATCTGAAATAATGAATAAAATGATAAGCACAGCCCAATTTTTTTTTAGATTTTTCTTCACACAAAAAAATGGCGGCGGAAAAATTTTAAATAGCGAACTCAATTTTTTTTTTGCTTGACAATCTCTGTTTTTAGATCATTATCCGAAGCAGGAGAAGTGATGATTTCCGGCAGCATGAAATATGATTCATTATCCGGAATTTTGCACAAAAAAAAACTGGAGAATTTGAAATTTATGCAAGAATTTTTTGTGGGCTCTGAAATAAAAATATGCGGATTTAATTTATTGGGTTTTGGTGAAAAAACTGAATTCAAAAATTATTTCTGATGAATAACTCTTGAAGATTTTTATTTTTTGAAAACTGGAGAATTTGAAATTTATGAAAGAATTTTTTGTGGGCTCTGAAATAAAAATATGCGGATTTAATTTATTGGGTTTTGGTGATTGAAAAAACTGAATTCAAAAATTATTTCTGATGAACTCTTGAAGATTTTTATTTTTTGAAAACCGCAGAATTTGAAATTTATGAAAGAATTTATTTTGGGCTCTGAAATAAAAATATGCGGATTTAATTTATTGGGTTTTGGTGAAAAAAAACTGAATTCAAAAATTATTTCTGATGAACTCTAGAAAATTTCTCATTTTTGCTACCACCATTATTTTAAATTATTGTTTAACATCATAACCTCGTCTGCTCTTTTACAAAAAAATTTGAGTAGAAAAATTAAATTCAAATTGAATCTCCACTCTTTGGAAAAACTGCACTGAAAATGTTCGGAAGCCAAGGAATTTCAGGATTTTCTACCATATTTTCTCCAAATTATCTCTGGATTAAACTTATAAAATGGCTGAAAATGCTGAAAATCTCTTTTTTAAAAATTAATTCGAAGCATCAAACTTGAAATCAATTAATCAATCATTTCAACATCAGTTTCACAAACTCTCCCCCTCCCCCCTCGATTCATTTCAAGCCTCCCCAGTAAATCAACCCTCCAACAATGTTGCCAACTGCCAAATATGACACACCACGTGTTCAGTATATACTGAATCTTTTCATTTCACAACAACAACAACAACAAGAGCAACAAGCAGAACCCGCCTCTTGTCAACCGTGTTTCTGTCGCCATCAAAGGCATAAACATTGTTGCAAGGGAGACAAGAATGAGATAGAGAGGTTCATCAGAACCCGTTTTGCCCCCCTAACCCCTCCTTCCCTGGGTTCCGTTTTTTATTTCCTGGGTTTCCTTCAGTGTCAGAGACTTCCGGTTGGTTCTTGTCCCAGGAACTGCTGGTGAGACTTTTGTTCTGTACAACAGATTTTTTCTCTTTTGGATGGACACAAATACATACAAAAATTTACTTAAATGTTGCCCCTTCCCCCCTCCCCTTTTTTTCTGTTATGCATCTGGTTGAGTTTGAGGAAAGTATAAAGAAAAGCTTGTACAGTAGAGTGAACAAGGGTTGCTTCAAAAGTTTGTTGCATGTCTGGTTGGATGCATTTGAATTTTAAAGATAATTATTTGGTCATTTCCTTGTTTAGGTTTCTTTCTTATTTTTCTTTGCACATTAATGAAAGTTATGAGACTTTGTTCTGTACAACAGATTTTTTCTCTTTTGGATGGACACAAATACATACAAAAGTGACTTAAATGTTGCCCCTTCCCCCCCCCCTTTTTCTGTTTTGCATCTGGTTGAGTTTGAGGAAAGTATAAAGAAAAGCTTGTACAGTACAGTGAACAAGGGTTGCTTCAAAAGTTTGTTGCATGTCTTGTTGGATGCATTTGAATTTTCAAGATAATTATTTGGTCATTTCCTTGTTTAGGTTTCTTTCTTCTTTTTCTTTGCACATGACATTTTTGCACATGAATGAAAGTTATGAGACTTTTGTTCTGTACAACAGATTTTTTCTCTTTTGGATGGACACAAATACATACAAAAAGTGACTTAAATGTTGCCCCTTCCCCCCCCCCCCTTTTCTGTTTTGCATCTGGTTGAGTTTGAGGAAAATATAAAGAAAAGCTTGTATAGTACAGTGAACAAGGGTTGCTTCAAAAGTTTGTTGCATGTCTTGTTGGATGCATTTGAATTTTAAAGATAATTATTTGGTCATTTCCTTGTCTAGGTTTCTTTTTTTTCACATGGAATTTTGAGGAGGTCCACATAGAGAGAGAAATTGTTGAAAGATTTGAAGGTACACCAAGATGTAAAAAAACATTTTAAGTTAATTGGAATGTATATTTTTGAAATTGAG
The DNA here is from genome assembly GCA_905338405.1 of Notodromas monacha. Lineage (NCBI taxonomy): Eukaryota > Metazoa > Arthropoda > Ostracoda > Podocopida > Cyprididae > Notodromas > Notodromas monacha. Next base: position 56,691 of record CAJPEX010000774.1, read on the forward strand.
TTGATTGAAAGCATATTTTTTGGATGCATGTAATTTTTCAACAGGAATGTTGTGGTAAGATCCTGGTGAATGATGAAACATTTTGGGGAACATAATTTTGATTTAATGATATCAGCTCTTGGAAAATGGGGTTTGTGCAACTGACACCCAGAGTGATTACTATTTTTTGATATCAAGTATTTTAGATTTTTGGGGAAAATGTCCTGGTCCAGATGGAAAGAATTACTTTGAGAAAACTGTTCTCAACTGTTTCATGATCTGGCATATATTCCACTAAGATTTCATTTCTTAGTCATTTGAAAATAATACTTGGATTAAACATACAGACAATTATTAGTTTCAGTTTGATTCTTTTTGCAAGCAGTAAAATTTTCAAAGTAACCATTTAGTCCTTTATTCTCAAGCAATGTTTTGAAGAAATTATTTTGATTGTTGTTAATTATTTTTAGATGAGTAAGGTGAGACAAATTACTGGCTATTAAATAATTCAATGTCTCAGATGTGAGGAACAGCTCAAGAAAACTGATGACTAAGTGTTCATTTCTGATACATTTTCCAAATGATTTGAACTTGACTGATTTTAAACTCATCATATTGATGGTTTGTCAGAGAAATGAAAAATTGTTCAATACACTGTATCTATTTTGGGGTATTTTGAATAATGTTTAAACTTTATAAGAACAAAATATACATCTTATCAACTGTGATGAAAAAAATGCATTATAGTCTAGAATAATGCCAAGTGCTATTCAATAAAGTGTTGAAAACAATTTTTGTAATATTGAGAAAATGTCAGCAACTGTTGTTCAACAATTGCTGATCATTTTTGTTTGTAGATACATGTGAAGGGTTTTCTTTGAAAGTTCAAATGTTGAGCCAAAAATTTGTCAAAGTCAGAGCTGCAGTTAAAATCATGTAAAAAAATTGTAAGCAAATATAAAAATAAACAGAATTTTTTTTAAATTCACCATAAAAATTGTTCAAGTGAATGAGAAGAAGTTTGATATGAAATGTATTATTATTTTTTTGTGGGGAACCCTTTATTGGGATTTCTTTTTGAGGGGATTCAACTCCTGAAATGGGACTTAAAACCTTCATTGTTTTTCCTTGCAAGGGTTTTCATTGTAAAAAACTTGTGAATTACCCCAAACCCCTCCCCCTCTTTTTTTTTTTTTTTGCAGGTTGTAACAAGGATGAGAAACGGATGCAGTTGTCTCCCAACAGCAGCAGCAGCAGCAACAACAACAACAAATTGGAGGAGCACGTGCAGTCTTACCTCGTGTCCGGCCAGTCGGACACGTCCGGGTTGGACTGGCACCTGCCTTATGCCCTGTACAACTCCAGGAAGCTGGAGGAGTCTGGATATTACCGGTTGGTGAACTTTGGTTCTTATTATAGGGATGATCTTTGAAATATATATTTTTTCAAAAGAATTTTGGTTGGTTTTCAAGACAATTGAAAAGGTTTTGAAAATATGGGAGGTACCTGTCCTAGTGGGACACAACTTTTCATAGGGTGGAACTATTTGTCTTCTAAGACCAGATACAGTATTAAAGAAGGGATTTCAAGTTGGGTATTGAACAAATTTTGACATTAAAAAATATTGCAATACAGTTGAACCTCCCCAAGTCAAAATTTTTGGGGGGTCCCATCTGAATTCCCTCAGAAATAGTACATTAAGAAACCCCCCTAACTCCAAGGCTTTTCCTGTAAAATAAAACCTCCATAAGTAAAATTTTTGAGACCTTCAGGTTATTATTATATTGTAACAGGAATGAAAAAAACATTGAAAAATGGAATTAGATGTGCTTTGACAGAATGTGACAGACTAAATTGGGCAACCCTGTCAACTCATTTTAAAAGCAACTTGAGGCCCAGGATATCACAAAGTTAAATTTAGTGCAATTCTTCAATGTTTCCCACAATAAAAATGCTTGATTCTGGAAGTAAACCATGTGTAATTTTACATAACTCAAAACCTCCCTGAGTCAAATTTTTTTTTTGCTGGTCCCTTGAAATTTGACTTGGAGAGGTTCAACTTTAATGTATTTCTCCATATACTGTATTTGAAGTCCAATAGTGGAAGACTTGTCAAAATTATGAAATACTGTGATATTTATTGATATATTTGAAGTAGATTTGTATAGTAGAATATTGGAAGATTTTTGAGGTTAATAATACATAATTTTTAAACTAATTTGAAGTTGAATATTGGAGAACATTTTGCAGTTATGAGATATTGTATGATATATTGGAAGTATATTTGTTTAGTAGAATATTGGAAAATATTTGAGGTTAATAATACATTATTTCTGAATTAATTTGAAGTTTAATATTGGAGAATGTCTTGAAATGATCAGATATTGTAGTATTTTGAGGTATTATGTGTCCTTGGATTTTCCTGATTTTAAACAAATATTTGAAAATAACTTTTTTTGGCTTTCAACAATGAAAAAATATTTACTATGTGTAGAATCTGTTCTCCAGAATGAAATATCACTGGGAGGACCCTTTCTTGTACCAGTATAAGAATTAAAAAAAAAAACAATTAGAGATGTTGAGATAATTGAATTTATCATCTGTATAAGTTCATTATGGTAATTCTGTGTATTTTCAACATTTTTCTGGCTTTAAAAAGTGAGAACAGGGTTAAAAGTTGGAAGCTCTCCTTTTGGGAAACAACTCACATGAGGGATTTTTTTGTGACAATTTCAATTTAAATGTACAGAGAGTTGGAAGAATTTTTTTTCTTGGAAAACAACTCTAATCTTTCTAGATATTAAGAGCCACAAAAATCGTATTCCCTCATTATTTTAGAGCATAGTTCATAGCATTGTATTTTGCTGGCTTTCTATAAATAAAAAATGTTTTGTTGCAAGTTAAAAGAAAGACTTGAATTGAGGATTTTTTTTTACCATGATACAGCCCATTTTTTTTAAATTAATTTGAGTTTGCAAAGGCACTCACATAAAATATGAGCTAGAATCTGGAATTCCAGAGTATCCAACGTACATTTTATCATTTCCCTGAACAAAAAGTTGAAAGAAAATTGCCAATAATTTAATTTATTTTCCCAAAAATTGAAAAATAATTCTCCTCTGGTTGTGTTCATATTTTTTTCCTCCGAAATTTTCGTGACCGGCCCCGAAAAACAGGTTTTCTTGGAGTTCCACTTGGAACTCTGACTTGTTTTTCTTAACCCAACTAACTTCCTGCTGGCAGTTGACTCAACCTTGGGAGTGGGAAAAAAAGCACTTTTGCTGGTGAACAGGAATAAGATGAAACAAGGGATACATTATTTGTCCTGGGACATTTTCCAGAAAATGGAGATTAATCACTTTGAAACAAGGACAAGTTGATGATTCAAACTACAGCCACCAAAAAGAAAAAAAGGAAGACCAGGGTTTCCAACAATTGGGCAGAAACAAAGGGGGTTCACTCAGGGTTACCATTGTTCCCCTTTTTCAGGAGACCCACAAAAGTTGTAAGAAGGCATGAAATAAATATTATTTCATCTTCAACTGAAGTTAACTTACTATTGAAACACTTCACTTTCTGTTAGAAAATGAAACAACAGCCTTGAATTGTGAAGATCAGAAATGTTTTATTAAATAATTTGTGAAGCAAAAATAAAAGAATACCATTGTAACATTTTTTTTCTCTTGCTCATCAGTTATGAATGTTGTAATCAAGAAGAAATGCTGTGAGAAATCCTTTTCAAAATTGATACAGTAAACTTCCAGTGGTTTTTTTTAAAATTTTTATTTGACTGATCATACATTAATTTTCTACTTTATTGAGCTAGGAAATGCTGAAATAAGAGTTTGAAATTTCAGACCATTTTGGAGTCTTGAAATATCATTTCTGAATTATGAAATTTTAGGTGCACAATTTTGATCATGTTTTTTCAATACTCTCTCTCTCTCTCTCTTTTTTTACCGGGGTCGACATTAGTCCTAAGGGACAACCCGGTTAGAGAGTGTCGTTGGTACAGGTTCTAGAGGAGTCCCGGACCCAAAGTCCCACTGTCACACCTCTTGTCACAGTTCGGGTTGTAACAGTAGGTGCATCATCCTAACCAGTTCCAACCAGGGTCCTCAGGGGGCCACAGCATCCAACAGCCTCAACCACAACCAAGTGACTTTTCCTGGACCAACTGGACCCCAAAGTCTGATGTCAAGCCTCTGTTCCCAGTGTTGCCAAACCCTGATGTCTCCAAGACTCCTGACTCATCCTCCAATGGTCAGTTCAAAGTTTAATGGTCAATACGATTTTTTATAATCTAAAAAGGTTACAATAATGCACAATATTTCAAGCAAGGTTGATAATTCCCTCATGATGTCTTGCAATTTTAATCCTTGGAATTTTCAATTTTTTTGCAACTTTCAAATTCATCATAAGTGAGAAAAATGCTGAGATCAGAGTACAGTACTTTTTATGGGAACATGGTCATCAGTTCTGAAAAACAAGGTCTTTTTAAATTAATTGGAATATTTCATAGCCCATGTACAAATGCATAAAAAAATGCAATTACAGTGTTTCAGGTAACCTTTCTTTCTCACAAGAATGTGACCACTTGGATGATTAAATACTTCAACTGTGGGCAAGATTAGATCAGATAAGCATGGGGAAAAGCAAGATTTACAAGTTGAAAGGAATTTATAAACCAATTTGCAAGTCTTCTTGTAGTTGAAAAGGTGGTTCAAAATTTTGACTTCCTCTAGTTCCAGATACCAAAGCTGAATTTGGTGGCATTGTTCAGAGGACAGAAACAGAAGGTGATTTCAAATACACTCAACAGGTGTCTTTTGCTTCAATATTGATTTTTTTGTTTTTAATTTTGATGTAGAGAAAAAGCAGTTGCCCTTCATTGCACTGCCCCCAGCAGATGAGCTCAACTATTTCCCAAAAAGGTACACCAACCAGGCAAGAAACAAGCGCAAACAGCAACTGCAACAGGAAGAAAGGACCAAGACTGAGCCTGAAATGACCCCTGGTGGTGAACAGCAGCAGCAGCAGCAACAACAACAACAACAGTCCCAGCAATCACAACAACATGCTAGACCTGCATATTCCTATGTCATGATGATTGCCATGGCCATCAGGGCCAGTCCTCAAAAGAGACTCCCTCTGAGGAAGATTTATGAGTACATATCTGACAAGTTCCCACATTTCAAGCTTGATGCAGGGGGTTGGAAGAACTCTGTGAGACACAACCTGAGTCTCAATGAGTGCTTCATGAAGCAGCCCAGACAGCCTGGGGAAGGCAAGGGACACAACTGGTGCATCAGTGAGTATATATAGGCCATCAATTTTTCTTGACACTATTGTCCTGAGTAATTAATGGATACAGTACTACTTCACTGTGCATCAGTGACATGGTCATGGTACACCACAACTTTGCCATCACATGACCTAGAATACACCAGAGCACTTTCAGCACCTGGCCACTCATAATAGTGGAACAAAAGGCAAACATTGGTACTGTATATTGATGTCCAAACCTTCTTCCAGACTCTACAAATACTGTACACCAAAATCCTAGTGAACAGACCATCACAGTGTCACATGGTGAGCATTATGATGGTGCACCAGAACTTTGCCACTTGTACTGACAGTTCAACCACATGGTCATCCATCCATAATAGTGAACACAAGTGTAAACCGCAGTGATTTGGCCAGAAATCTCACACCATCAGTTTCAGACTAGTATACTGGCTGATACACCATCACAGTACTCCACCAATGAGCATAGATGAAGTAGTTATGGTGCACCAATATTGTACCATTGATGTGTCAAGCTGTCCAAGGGGTTGCAATAATCATTTTCTTTGGAGTTTATTAAATGGCACTTGTGTTGATGAATACTGTTTGTACTTCATGTGACAGAACCAGGATTTGAAGAGGACTTTGAAAACTGTGAGAATGATGCAGAGGGTTTCAAGAAGCGCAGAAGAAGGAAGAATGCAAAGATCTGGAGGTTCTCAGACATGTCGTTCTTAGACCGGTTACGACGGTGACGAATGTATCGGTCCTACGGTTCCTTGTGGTACGGTCGTCAAAATGGTTCCACTCCTGTTTCCAAAAGACCCGACTGGTCCCATCAATGTAATATTTGTTTTTGATTCCAGTCACTGCCTCTCCTCACCTTGGAACCATGACTATTCATCCATGTACCAGAGCAGAGTGAGTGCAGCTGCAGCAGCTGGTGGTTGGAAGTACCTGGAGAACCTGAGTGACCATTACAGGAGTGTTGCTGCTGCAGCAGGGAGCAGCAAACAGGCAGTGGTTGCTGCAGCTGCTGCTGAAGCCTCCATGCCTACCTATGGCATCAACCAGATCCCCACTCAAGTAAAGTTCTCTTCCCCCTTTTTGTTTGCCAAACCATCAAAAAAAAGTTACCAAATTGTTATTTGAAAGTATTTTTTTCTTCAATTTTTGTACTTTGTAGAATGCTTTTGCTGGGTCCTACACCAGCTACAGCAATGCCTTGCTGGGGTCTGCTGGCCATGACCTGTCCACTGGGAGGCTTTCATCTCAGGTACACATTATCCATTTCTTGGTCCATGATCAAATTTAAGTGAATTGGGGAGGATTTTTCAGCAGAATCTTCTGTATAGTGAAGACACTTGAAGCAAATTGTTCATTTAGTCATTATTATTTTTTAATTAAAGTCAACACTTTTTTCAATCACAAGGTTAAATATAGGAAAAATTGATAATAATTGTCAAGATTATTGTGTAAAAGTTGTGAAGTCCTCATATTTTGGACATTTTGACTGAGGACTTCCTCAATCACTGTATATAAATATTACTCAAATTTTAAATGCTTGGGAAACATGTAAAGCTCTTTCTTGCAATGGATACAGAAGAATTGAAAATATTTGTTTTTCCAACTTTTTTATGTTTTCAGGAAATTCACCCAGGAAAACTGAAACATAAGAACATTAATGTGGCAACCCTGAAATTTATTACTTCTTTGTCAACATTAATCTTTTCCCTGCCAGGTTTTGAATCAGTATTTTTGTGAAATGCTTTTTGGGGGTCAGTTCTATTTGTAATTTGTTTTTGTTTTGTAGAATCTGTTCCTGGGCCAGTTCCCTGGCCAATTGGATGCCTCTGGGTTCCCCACTCATGCCCAATTCAATGACTATGCCTGGCCCTCCAACTGATGCCTCCCCAAGAAACCCATTTGAAATCATTCAGTGGCATTTTTGTTTCTCTTAAATATTATTCTGACTTGTGAAAAAAAAACTGTTCAACTGATTTTTTTTTTCTTGTGCTTGAAAATGCACCTGGGCCATGTCCCCCCTTTTTTTCTACAACCCAAAATGAACATGTGTTCAATTTCTTTGGGAGGGTTTGGAGGAAAGCTGTGATTTTTCTCAGTCAGGTTCTTTGCTTCAAATTGATTGAGAACACTTTGGGGGTAGTATCTTTTTTTTTTTGAGGGGTGGAAGAAGGTGTCAGTGGAAGCAATAAGTCTGGCTCATCCTCCAGCTCAAGTCAACACTTGGGTGGCAGAAAAAATTTGACCTGTCTGCAGGAGTGGAAAAAGCTCAGGGAGGTATTTTTGCACTTGTTTTCCTCCAAGTGTTGAGTGGGAGGAAGCAATCTTCTTTGGATCAGTGATGACTTCTTCCCTTCTCAGGATTCTTTTTTTTTTGTTTAGTGTCTTGCTTTACACCACAACAACAACAAAAAAATGAGGTGGGGGGAGGAAGGACTAAAATAAAAAGTACTGGGGATAAGAAGCTTGGTCTGGCAACACTTCTGAAACAGCAAAAGTGGGACATTCTTCAGTGTCAAAAATACCAACTTGTCCCTGGATCAGGTACTTTTTGAGAGACACTTTGACACATTGTGTGTTCAAGTGAATATTTAAAAAACACACACATCATACTTGACTAAGACACTAGAAAAATAGCTCTGGAAAATATTTTGATCTACAGGTGATCTTTAAACACACACAGAAATCCAAAATTATTTCTGCATAACTCACAAAAGCACAAAAAAAACTGCAGGATTTCTCCAAATACAGCAATCATTCTCTTAATTACAAAAATGTATCTGAAGACTGTCAATTTTTGCAATCTGGGAATTCTGACCTACATTGCAAAAATAAAAATTGGAAAAAATCTCAAGAGTCTCATTCAGAACCATTTTTTGAAACAAAAACCAATTTTCAAACATTTTGGTATAATTTTCTTTCCCTGAGGATGATGAGGAAAAAAATGTTTCACATTTCAAGGCTTATTTGCAAAATAAAGTATTGTGATGCAGAATTTTTTTTCAAATGCTCAATTTTTACAGTGAATTTGGAAATTCTCAACATTTTTTAAAATATTGGAATTCAGATTCACAGAGGAAGTGAGTCGAAAGATCTCATATTTTGTTGTAAAGAAGCCATTTGATCATGACAAACGCGGTTTTCAAAATTTTCAGCCTTTTTTTGCTGGAGATGATTTTGAAAAAATTGAAAAAAAAATTCCGAAATTGTTCCTCAATTTTCGGCATAAATTATAAAACTTTGGAAACGGTGGAGACATTTTTTCAAGTGATCTGTAAACTAAAAACTTCTTATATTCCCAATTTTGACTATGGACTGAATTATGCACGAAAATCTCAAGATTTTTTTTATTTGAATATCGCTTGAAATTAATCCCATTTTCAAAATATTTCTCTTGGACCTTGTAACACCCAACAATTCGAAGAAAAAAATATTCGGGAATTCTTCCTTCAATTTTCTGCACCGAATATTTCCAAGGCTTCAGAAATCATTTTGTGCCTTATTTTTTTCAAACTTACTTCAAATTTGATCTTTTCAAATTCAATCATTTTCAATTCAAATTATTTTCAATTCTTCCTTCAATTTTTTTACAACAAAGTTTCCAAGACTGTAGAAAACATTTTGTGCCTTATTTTTTTCAACTTACTTCCAATTTGATCTCTTCATATTCAATTCTTTTCAATTCTTCCTTGAATTTTTTTTACAACAAAATTTCCAAGACTCCAGAAAACATTTCGTGCCTAATTTTTTCCCAACTTACTTCAAATTTGATCTTTTCAAATTTAATTCTTTCCAATTCAAATTCTTTTCAATTCTTCCTTCAATTTTTTACAACAAAATTTCCAAGGCTCTAGAAAATATTTTGTGCCTCATTTTTTTCCAACTTACTTCAAATTTGATATTTTAAAATTCAATTCTTTTCAATTCAAATTCTTTCCAATTCATATTCTTTTCAATTCTTCCTTCAATTTATTACAAAAATATTTCCAATGCTCCAGAAAACATTCTGTGCCTAATTTTTTTCCAACTTACTTCAAATTTGATCTTTTCAAATTAAATTCAAATTCTTTCAATTCTCCCTTCAATTTTCCACACAAAAATTCCGAAGGCTTCAGAAAACATTCTGTGCTTAATTTTTTTCCAACTCACATAAAATTTGATCTTTTCACGGTATTTTGCGACAAAATAAAATCTCAGCAAAAATCCAACAACAACAAAAAATAAAAATGTTTGGAAAAATCTCAGAAATTTCCCTGCCTTTCTTGGACCACTTTAAAACACCAAGGACTCAAGCTGTGTCGAAGGAGGTGGAGTGGGGGGTTAATAATGTTCCTTTCACTCAACTGAAGAGAAACACTGGTGAGCAATTAACCCTGTCGACGTCGAGGATTTCCCACGCAAGCCCAAGTGTCGACTTTCTTCCCCCCCCCCCCCCCGAAAAAAATATAAAGAGGGCCAGTCAAAAAATGCTGTCCCAGGAACCATAAAAATCCCCCTATCAGCGCAAAAAAATCCCCTATTCCGGAATAATCGCCGAAAAATAAGCATGCAAAAAAATATATAATTGACTCACCGCACGACGACTCTTTGGAGAAGATGGATAGAAGTTGCCAAAACTCCCTTCTTGAGAGGATGTGACGGAACTTTTGGAAAAGGACACTTTTCTCGCGTTGGAAAGGTGGGACAGGGGGGTTTTTTATTTATTATTTTTTTCTTCTCTTCTGTTTAGCAAATGGGGGGTAGAATTTATGGCGTCCTGGCCGCGATTTGGTTCAAGGCCCGAGGCTTTTAAGCTTCGAGTTCTGGTGACATATAGCCGATTAGCTCCTGGGTGCTGGACAAGTCCGCGGTGGACAAATGCCCGCCATCATCACCCTTTGGGGTAAAAAGGCAGCTAAAAATAATAACTTTACTCTGGGTTTCTGGCATCATTGAAAAAAGGGCAAATGGCCAGAATAAGTCCCAATTCCCTCTGGAAACTCTTCAAACAAAAAAATAGAAAATAATTACATTTCCAAGGAATATTTATTTCTGACTTCTCAGACTCAAATTTATGCATGGAAAATTAAGTTGCACTAGATGTGGACAACTTGCAAATACTGTAGTTGAATTGAAATTCCACACATTTTAAATTAATTATTTCACAAAAACATTTCATTGACCTTCACAATTGGGCAAGATATTATTTTCAAATAATAGGACTGACTTTCCAGTGATTTTGAAAATTTCCATGTCTGGAATTGAACATTTTTTTAGGCTGGAGAATGCAACTAAACTTTCTAAATCAACAAAATCCTCCAAATGAATAAATTAAACTTATAAAAATTAAATCATTTTTGCCCAGACTTCTTTTTCATGTGCAGAACCTATTCCTTCCTGCAATTCACAAAACTAATCCAATCCAAGATGCATTTCATGGTGCAAAAGAAAAATTCACTCAAGAGGCTCCATTCTGAAGGATTTGATTTGTTTTGGACATCCATTAAAATGTTATAATAACCATGAAAACTATTCATTTTTTTCAGTATTCATCACAAGTATTCAAGAATTTAAATTCATCAGTAGGAAACAGGATTCATTCTGAAAAGTTTGCCATTTCAACTTACAGAATTTAGCAAAAGTTTGATGCATCAACAGACTAAACTATACCCTTACTTCCTCAATTTTCACAAAATGCTGAAGTTTCATTTTTCTTAATGTTAAAACCTGAACAACCTTGGCAAGCAAAAGTAAAATGTGGAACACTGTGTTGCATAAATCACAAACCCTCCCAAAAATAAACTTTGAATGGCAAAAATATATTCAAGGGAATCTAGTTCATTAGGGACCCACTACAAAAGTAATTGCTTTACAATGACATTCTCTAAGTAACAAATTTCAAGATCCCCCACAACAAAATTGTTTCTGGTTGCTTGAATTTTGTTATAGAGAGAATCCCCCTGGCTAAAATCCCAACCCCACTGGAGATGAAACGTCCCAACGGATTTGTACTGACACCCAAGGAGTCGGTGGGAGGCAAGGAGAAACGATAATGTTCCTCTCTTCAAGCAGCAGGAAATGGACCAGAAAACCCTAATAAAAGGCATGTCCCCAGACTCCAAAATATAATATCCCTTTCCAAGCAAAAATCCAAGCAAGCCAGGGTTCACATTCCCACAACCCCTCACCCACTTTCTTTTTTTATTTTGCACAACTCCGGATTAGTCACAGGTGCTCAATTGACAAGTGCAGGAGTATGGAGAGAAAAAGGCCAATAAATCCCCTCGTCGAACTGCGACCGAATTCAGCACTGCAACAGAAGAAGAAACAAAACCAAAAAATACATATTAGACTTAGTAGGAATAATGGGGTAAGTGGAATAAAAATGGGGAGTCTGGTTAAATCCAAGTTGTACAAATGTTCTGAGTTTTATTGCCTCCAATACCCTTAGCTCAGTTTCTTCCCACTCAAAAAAAAAATACCTGCCCTAACATTCCATGCAGCATTTTCTCGCTTCTCTTTCACCTTATTTTTTCAACAAAAAGTCGCCAACTTTCACACATCAAAACAAAAAAAAGCTCCAAATGTTTCCTCCCTCACGCAATAAAAACATTTCTTCTCATGCTGAGGTCCAACACTTCTCAAGTTCAGGAGAATTCACAAAAAATGCCTTCTTGGATGAATTACAACACAATTTTTTTTCTCTCGAATATGTATATGTAAAAAAAAAACAATGTTGAAGCACACTCGACTTTTCGTTGCTTTGATTTGAAGTTAAGACAGTGAGGGTTCCTAGTCCTTGACTAGTTGCCTTGAGCTGTTATGAGCTGAGGTCAAAAAAGACCGCTGCTGACCCAGTATAGTAAAAAAAAAACGAAAAAAAAATTGACACAGACTCGAGCATTCACACAAACAACACGGTTCCCAAAACAAAACAAAAACTTTCACAGATAACTGCGGCAGTGTGAGTGTGTGTGGGGAAAAAGACGCAATTCTTTCCTTTGTTGAGCAAATGCCCACAGAACAAAATGACAAACTGGGTTCCACAGCTGACACAAAAAAAAAAAAAAGTTCCCTCAATTTTATTTTTCCCCTCTTTCTGAGGGGGGTTCAAGGGTTGTTTCTTTCTTTTCGTTCTTTAGGATGAATTGGGACGTCTGTCTTCAGCCAGGTCCATTGGGTACTCAATGACTTGGGTCTCCAGCATGGAACCTGGGTCTGAGTTTTGGGACTCGTCTTCATCTTCACCAATCACTAGTCGACCTTCATCTTCTTCAGCTTGTTCTGGAGTAGAGGGCGACTCCTCATCACCTGTGGGGGAAATTTGAGAGTGAGACAAGGTTTGTGAAAGGATTCCTAGGTGTCGCTTCTTGAGTTGTCTTAATTGACACTATACCCTTTCCAAGCAATTTCCACTAATATATTTCATGTTTCCCAATGCAAAAAGTCAAAATTTCCACAGCAATGAACTTCCAAAAAAATGTTTGTCAGCTGGAATTTGTTCTTTGCAAGTAATTTTAATGCTAAATAAAGTGGCATTTTGAGGGCCAATATTTTAGCCAGGGAGAAAAGGTGAGGTGCAAACAAAATTTTTCTTGGAAGTGGCATTTCATAGCCAAGAATAAAGTGTGCTAACTTACTTCTCCAATTTTTCCCAACACCTGTCATTTATAAAATACAACAGAAAGCTCAAAAAGTCACATCAACAGTGTGTGAAAATACTGTAGGGATCCTCAAGTGAACAGATTTTGACAATTTAATTAGACAAGAGAGAAGTTGGCAATTTTTATGTCAGTGATGCTGGCTGTGTTTTTCCTTGTTACTTGAAGAGCAAAAAATTTTCCAAGCTGCCATTTAAAAAAGCACCAAACAAGATAAAAGCTGTTGGAATTTGGAGATTTCTGAAAATTCAGGAACTTGGAAGCATTCAAGAACACTGTACTTCAACTTGCTGACATGATTTCAAAATCATCCAATAAACATTTGAATGCTTTCTACGTTGAAAAATACAGAAACATTTTGCTTTCTTGAATCAAATTCAAAGAATACAAACCACTGTAGCCATAATCATTGGTGCTGCGCCTGAGGTGGTTCTGCAACTGATTCTGCCTCAGCCTGTCGACAGTTTCATTCAGAGTCCTGGGCTTGGCAAACCTGACAAAACCACACACAAAAAAACCAAGTTCTTCACTTCCGGCGTCAACCATAAAATCTCACTCACAGATGTCGTACCTGGAACTCGTCATTTTGGCAGAAAACTTCTTGTGGTGCACGTGATGGTGAGAGGAACCATTCCCTCTCAAATCCAACACTGTACCGCCAGATTGCCCATGATTCTGATAATTATTCAGCTGATGCTTTTCGAAAGAATTGACAATCACGTCAGACGTGTCAGTCCTCAGAATGTGTGGGAGGAGAGATTCGATAGTGGCGTCCCCTATGAGGCCAGCGAAGAAAATCTCCTCCATGACCTTGGATGACACGGCTCGGAGTTGTTGCAGGGTTGCCAACAGTCGGAGGGCCCTTGAGCGGGCCGCCATGACAGCCAGGTCGCGTCTCTGTGGGTGAGAGCGTGCGAAGTGGGCTTGCAGACCCTGGAGGACTTGCCAAGTTTGACTGCCTGGGTCTGACACTGTCTCATCTGGAAATGGCACAATATTTCAATGCATGCTGAAAAAATTCTCAGACAGGGATAACAAGAAAAGTGCACATTCTTAATCTGGGAAGCACTGATAAGTGGATACATATGAGCTTTGATCTTTCTTCACTCAGTGATCTATTCTCCTGTCAGAATATTCTTACAACTGACACTGGATCATCTGGAAATGTAATAATATTTCAATGCATGTGAAAAAAAAGAGGGATATGAAAGATACTACAGAAGTTTAAACCTAAAATCATTGAGAAGTGAATTCAACCTTTGATCTTTCTTCACTCAAGAATTCAGTATTCTGTCAGTTTGTTCACATATTCTTGAATTGGTTTGAAAGCTGGAGGACAAAAAATAGGCATAGGAACCCATGATTATATTTTAAATTGATCCACTGAATAATTGTGGAACTCAGCAAAAACAAGGAATGGCTTTGCTAAAATTTAAAATGGTTTAGAACAGGAAATGGGAATGCAATGAAGAAAATGAAGCACCTTCATTTTCTTCATCCTCATATGCTTCCCAGCAGTTCTCAAATTGTGTGAACACAGAATAAAGTTTAGCAGAAAGTCTTGAAACATTCTGACAACTCAGCATCAATATGATCAACAGTGATTCAGGAGAAATTTCAGTTACACAAAGCACAGAAGATTAAACAGGTGCTGACAATGTTAAATTATGGCTTCTTTGGACTTAAATGGTAACAGAATCCAGTCCATGACACACAAGAGGCTTCCAAACAATGCTTGCTTCAAATGGGATTTCATTGGTTTGAGCTGGGAACTGGCACATGACCAAGTTAGGATTGCTTTCCAAAATCAAACAATTCAAAGGCATTCTTGAATATTGAAAAATGCTCCAGAAGATTGAAACAAAATAAATCCTTATCCCTCAAATTTCTCCAACAATTCGAACATTCTGATCTAATCATGAAGAAATCTTGTAATTCCCTCAGCAAACGAATAAATGAATAGTTAGAACCCTGTTACAACACAATTAATTAGATGTGCATCCTGATGAATTTTTTGGTATACAAAGTCCACTGGATTTATTTTGAGCCAAGAAGCGACACCTACCAACACTGAATAGCACCAGGGCCCTGAGGAAAGCGAATTCCACATCATCAACCCGCATTTGGTTCATCGCCATCACAAATGCCCGCATTTTCAGCAGATGCTCCGTCACCTGGAATCAAATCAGAAAATGAATTTATTGACAATCAAATAATTGAGTAGATTTCGCATGCATCATAGCAAAAAAGAAAGGAATGGAATTACTCCAGAAAAGCTATTGGGGAAAACTCTTCCCATTAGAAATCACCAGACCAAACTAAAATTGGCACACAAAACATTCAAGCGACATCTACTTGAGAACATGGCAAAACCAGCAGGAAACAGACAATGTAAAGAAAAGAGTTTTTTTTTCAAAATGATCATACTTCTTTCAGCTTTTCCACAGTGATTTTGTCCTTGCTGTGAGCTTTCTCCAGCAAGGGTGACACAGCTGCCAAGATTTCTCCAAACTGCATCTCCCTGTGCCTCTGAGCAACCCCAAGCATGAACAGATCACACCAACACCTGCGCATCACAGCAGCATGTTCATCCAATCTGCAACAACAAACAGAACATTCCAATCATCATTTCATAAATTTTAGGTCCACCTCAAAAATGTGGTCATCTGAGACCCATCTTTTCTGCAACACAACTAGGTGACAATTATCTTTCACAGGTCTCATAACTTGACCATGGATCCATGTCCAGGTCAGTAGCATGTTTTAGGACATGTTTTGAGAGTACTGCACAGTAATTTAACATATTGGACAATTTCAATACCAGGACAAAACATAAAAATCCACATTTCCAGAAACTTGACCTCCAATTTTTGTCCTGCTCTAGAGCATATCTACTTGGGACAAGTACAAAACACTTTTACCACTGATAAATGATCACTGATGCAATTCTCCTTGTATAAACCAAAACAAACGAACATTTGACAATTTCAAGTCCAGATAACAGGTAAGTAATCTCCATTTTCAAGGAATTTTCTGTGAGTCTCTGTCCTGCTAAAGACCATGTCCGCTTTGGGCAAGCCCAAAAAACAATTTCCCATTTCTTCCAAAACATGCCAGTACAAATGCTTTCAACACATAGATATTCTCATCAACTTTAAATTGTCTTAACTTCAAACTTCAGAGCAAAACTTCAATGGGACCAGTTTTTCTTCAACAGAAAGAGAAGACACAAACTGAAAATTCCAGCGCGAAGACAAGAAGAATGAATCTCACGTTTTCCCAGCAAAAGCAGGCAGCCTCTTGGCCCAGGTAACACTGAGAAACAGCATCCTGGAAGCAGCGTCATAGATGGCAGGCACGTCGAGCTGGGCGGGCATCCCTGACACGGGCCTCAGGTCAAATCCTACAGCACTGGGGCCCAAGACAGACGCCATTTGCAATTCGGCAGTGTATTCGTCGTGAGAGGATGTCGAGGATGCAGAGCAGGAGGAAATGAAGTCCTCTTCATCTTCTTCTGACACCACATCCACTTCTTCCAATGCAGCCGCGTCTTTCTGCAAGAAAATAAAATCGTAAGAACTCATTAAAAAAATTCTGTTCCATTAGGTTCTCTAGAAAATGGATCAGGTCACTCAAAATATGAATCCTTTCCACTTCCAATAACCAAATGGTCAAGGGCGAATAATCATACTGTGCTTATTGCCTCAATTTTACTTCATACAGTACATCTAAAAAAAAGATATTTCTAGTGTCCACCCGAACCAAGAGTTCCTTTCAAGATGGATAGGTGTCGCCTGGATCCACTGACCCGCAACAAATTCTAGTTTAAATTAATTAAGCTTGAAAATGGGCCATTTCCACAACAGAAAAACGAAACAGAACTCAATTCCGCACATGACTTGAACTAAAATTTCCTAGATGTCGCCCAAATCGTTCACATATTTTATTCCTCAAATATATAGCAGGTCACAAATTCCTTAGGCTGTACAGTTAAAAAGCGCGAAACATTGATGAAAAAAGGAAGGGATTCCCCACCAGTTTTTCCAGGTCCTCAAACACTCTTGCTTGCCTCCTGCTCTTCTTCTCCAGCCCTTCAATCCCATTCGCCATGGGAACTTCTCCAGCTACAGCTGACAAGGAGGATTTGCCTGAAATCAGTAAAAAATAATTCATTATACAGTACAAAAAATCGGAGATGAAATTAATTCAAGGTACATCTATCCTGGAAATTGTTTCTACTCTGCCATTATTCAGGATCAACCAATTCGGAGGAAGAAACCTCACAGTAAATTAGGCAACTTCCAGTTCATAAGCTTTCAACAGTATAATTAAAACTAAATCCAAGTACAGTATAAATAAAACTGGACATTAAGTTACGCGGAGACAAACAAGTGGGGATTGAGAATCATGAAAATGTACTGCGTTAGGAAATATTTGCAATGAAGAATTTTACCACCAAAGAAATAACAATTTTCTTCCAGAAACATCACTAGAACTGAAAAATTGCAGAAACATTATTAAATATACTCAAGAACACACAAATGACGAATCCTTGAGAATTTCAGGAAGATAAGCTTTCAGAGACCATTTTGAAAATATATATCAAAATTCCTTGCCTTCACCTTACTCATTCAACTGTCATTCATTCGTAAATACAAAGTTTCTCAAATTTCTGCATTTCAAAAACCTCAAACTACTATTTTTGTATCATCACATTTTTCAAATGGAATAGAGCAACTTTCTCCAACCGAGGCACCATTCCACCAAAATTTTATTATGAGTATAAATAGCGGATGAAAACTGAGTAGCTAAAGGGTTAGTAATACCGTAAATTTTCAAAATTTGTCTTCGAAAAAAAAAAAACACTAACGTTTTGGGAAATCTCCGAGGCGAGAATCTCGACCCGTAACAACAATCGCAGGTTCCAGCAAACTGTTCAACCTGTCCTGCAGGGACAAGTCTCCACCCAAGTCCGTCGTCGACTTATTAAACTTGAAATCCGCCGAATTATTATTATTGTTGTTGTTGTTGCTCAGTAGCGAGGCGGCGGCGCCGAGAAAAACGGCGGCCTCCGCCTTCGTCACACGATGATGGTGTTGACTAACACCGCCGCCGCTAGAGCGTGAATTGTTGCGCAGGAGAGACGGGCATGGCGGCGACGTGGACGCCGCCGGAAACCGCTCCGACTTGACCGGCGTGTTATCCATTGCAGTGGCGGTCATAGTGGTCGTGCTTGTGGCGGTGGCGCAGCCATGGGACGCCGTTTGTCCGTTGACCTGAACTGAGCGACGAGATTGGGAGGTGATCGTGGCGGCTTCAGGCGGTGCTGCGGGTTCCAAGGTCCCGTAGGAGCGAACTGTTGGGGGGAGGCGAGGAAGCGACATCTACAGTTAAGCTTCGCAACATATTCATAACCAGTGCTACAAAATGGATTATATAGGTGTCAGCACAAAACAATATCAAACTGTGGCACTAACATAGACCCTCTCATAGAATGAATTTAGAATTTTAGATACTGCATCTGAGTAGAAAAAGTTCATTGTAAAAATAATTCAATTGCAGACAACCCATAAAACATGGCTGGGGAGAGAACCCTTTTTGGACCAAACAAATACCTCTATTACAATGAAGATTATTGTGAAGAGATTCCATCAATACTATTCAGTTCACTGTTCAGCAATCTTCACTTGTTCCCCAACAGGTGTCAATATGAAAAAAAAGTTATGTTCAAAATCTGAACATTTAAAAAGTAGCACTAAATGGCAGTAAATTGTCACAATTTGTTCAAGTACTGTACATTACATGATTGCTGGAATTGGTGATGAGCATTTTACACAGGAATGTTTCCAATTTGTGAAGGTTCCACACAATTAATATTTTCCAACCCAGGAAATATAAGGTCAGCATTTTCATTCAGAACCACCAACACATAATATGGCATGGTCAAGATGGTGATTCTTATTCATGGAAACCAACCTGTCTGTCATGCATTGGCCTTATTCAGTAAAATCTATATATTTTTAAACATTTGCATCCCTTGAAAATTTAATGAAATGTGATTATGGGAGTTAAATCTGATTCTATCCCACTGAAAAGACTGAGAAAAGCAGTAGACTATTTTGGAACATTTCAATTTTTTAGAGTTGAATGAATTGTTTTCCACGCACAATTTTAAACATTAAAGGGAAAGCACTCTTACAATTTACATAAATATCAATAATTTACATGTCATTTTTCCAAGTCAAAGTTACTCCATAATCAATCAATAAATAAACTCCAAATGCTGTACTGTAATACAGTACAGTACATAAAAGAAAATTTTCTGATAATGAAGCAAGGAATGTTATGTTTTCTTTCCTCAAACTCCCATTAATTTTCACATTTCAGAATCCAAAATAAAAATCTGAGTTATTCTCAAAGAAATATGAACAAAAAAATTGTGGAAACTCACAATCACTTCGCATGCCCATTTCCAAGCATTTCTGCAGCCTGCAAAACTGACATCTGTTCCTATGATGCTTGGTGACTTCACAATCCTTGTTCCCTCTGCAAGAGTATCCCAACTGCTTCCGGATGGATCTCTTGAAGAATCCCTTGCATCCCTCACAGCTAATAACTCCATAATGCCTCCCTGCAAAAAAAATAGCACAAGAATGAAGCAATGGATCAGCGTCACAATCAAAAATAGCAGCACACAAAGCCGGAAACCAGAGATTTTTTTCAACCCCACCCCTTTCCCCCCCAAAAATAGATCAAAAAAGAGGGGGCTTTCAAGGCATAGAACATCCAGACAATGGGAGGAGTCCCCCGGTGATACCGTATCCGAAAAAAATGGGGGAGAGGAAGAGGAAGAAAAGAGAGAAAGAATGAAAGAGGAGGAGGAGAAATTTATTTGTGGACTTCTTTTCTCCCAAACGGTCAACGTTTCAATTTAGATCACGCTCACAGAGGCAGAAGAAAACGAGCAACGCAACACCCCCCGGTCACCGGTCTTTCAAAGGAATCCCAATCCCTCAACAAAAATAAGGGGAGAAAAAAATTCATATATTTATCACCACCATCCGGTGTCCAAAAAAAATGTTGGGAAAAAAATAAACTGACGCCTTTCCTGGTCGGTCTCCTTTGTAGCGACCACCGTGGGAAGGTAAGTAAAAAATACACACACACACAAAAAACCTATCCACAAAGAAAACGTTTGACATTGGGTCAGGTTGAGAACAAGAGTGAAGAGAGAGAGATTTCAAAATCCTGGATTTACACCAACAGGAAAAATAATAATTTCACTAGCACAAATTCAAGCATGAATTTCCACCCCTTACAAAAAATCAGGACCTACAGGGTGGTTGATTGATCACCATGAAAATGATCAACCATAACCTACTGACTCATGAGTGATTCAGAATGAATAATGGGCTGACTGATCACCATGTAGGACACGAATACAATCAAATTCAACTCCCCCCTTCCACATACAAACTCACTGCTCAAAGTGGCCATGACTTATCAGGAACCAACACCCCACTCCATCTTTTTATGTCATTTACTGCTACTGTAAATTTAAAAAAAAGACATACGTGTAAATGCATTACTGTATTTCTATCCTCAAAAATACCATTGGGCATCATTGAAAAGTTAGATGAAATTATGCTTCAAATTTGCCATGATACACCAGGAACCCAAACACACCCTTTTTTATATGTGATTTAATGCTACTATACATTAAGAAAAACATGAATATAAATACATTACTGTACTCCTCCGCCCATAAATTTCACAAGGCGTCAGTAATTACGAATTAGATTAATTGTTCATAGGAATATTTTCTGGTCCAGTCAATTTTTGCGTGGACACTTTTCTCCCACCATCACCATCCCTGAACCAGGAGTCACAAAAATGTTCTGAACATGTATCATGCATCGAAAAATATGCTTGAAATCATGATTAGGGCGATTTCGTTCTGGGTCCTTCCCTACGATCGACACCCCCCCCCCCCCTCTTTTCCCACTAGAAGACGCGCCTGCGAATGACCTTTGCCCAGAATACGGAATTCTGGGATATTCTATTGTCACCACGGTATAACTTCATCAATCACGAAGTGCCACATATGAAATTCACAAAAATCACATCCACGCAGGGTCACTTCGGTCGATACAATCCACACCCAGTATTATACACGTACATATGCACGCACGCGCAGGCATCCCTTAACCCCGCCCCCCGCCCGAAGTTACCTCAAGGACAGACGCAAAGGGTGAAAAGGAGAGTAGCGGCTCGTTCGTACGCGCACACACACATATATACATCAACAGAGGTAAACGAGAAGATCGGAGAGAGGGAGAGAGAGAGAAACGGGAAAAGACGTAAAAGAAGGGCAAAGCGAGAGGAGAAAAGACGGGTGAAAATAGAAGGGATTTTTTTCTGTATCTCCCTTCTTTCTTCTTCTTCGGGCAACTCCTCGTTAATCCCTTTGATTCCACGAGTTTTTCCCCCCTCACTTCCTTCTTTCTTTCTTTTTCTTTTGCTACAGTCGCGTTTTTCTCAGGGGGGCGACCGAGTTCAAGGACAGCGACGGTCGACCGGTCTCTTTCTCTCTCTCTTTTCCTTGGTCACCGAGAAAAGCCTTGTTCTTTCTTTCGCCATCATCATCATCATACACCCTTTTCTCACCCAGTATCTCCCTTACTACACCACCCTTTGAAATGGGATTTGAGAACCATACATTTTGAAGGAAAGTTTTCTCTCTGCAGTACTTCGAAAAATACCGGGCTAGTTCGAAAATATCATGACAAATAAAGGGTTACACATA